>OMNN01015340.1:1549-22223 GCA_900302755.1 Chromis chromis
TTATAAGTGAACTAATGTGCTAAACTATGTTAAACATTGGAAATATTCCCATGTTAGCATCCTGACAATAGCCCAAAGCAGTGCTGTGCTTCTGCACTTCTCAGAGAAGGCTTTTACTCACCTTTCACTTGTATTTTAATTTTTTTTAAATAAATACTGATGTGTTATATATTATCCAGCAATCTAAGTCTCAAGTTTAATTTATTTTTCCTTACCGTACCTTTTTTCTCCCCATTATAACACAATATTATATAAAGTATGCCTTTACTTTCTCATGCACAAGCACCTCAAGCAATCAGGATTTATTTTTCTTTCTCCAAGGCCATATGACAGTTTAATAAGGTTGGTCTTGCAGTCCATTGTCAGTCTCTAAAACCTGTGACTCGCTCAGTATAACTCCTACATTGGTTGTAAATGATCAAGAGTAATTGATTTTTCTGAGGCGAGAAAAAGATAGGACCTTGGTTGCAAATGCCCTCTAGCTGTTGGATTGGATTGGATTGTTGCAGAAGAAGCAGATGTTATGATATGATGGCAAAATAATGGAACTAGGCATGGCAAAAGAAAAAGAAAGAAAAAATCAACAACTTTAAAACTACATGTAAAAGGTGAAAATGTCTCAAACAAATTCTCTAAATCTCCACAATCATAAAAAATGAAATAAACTGTGTTAGCTGACCTTCAAATCAAAACAATGTAAACACACACAGCACCCAGTAAAATGTGTCCTGTGCCACAGCAAATGTGCAATCACAGCAAAGCAGTTATACCAAACGGGAGGCAGAGAGAGATGTTAAAATTCCCACTGTGAGTGCAGCTTTTTTAAAAACCTGCACTAAATTCAACCGGTGACAGTGCAGAGCGCATGCATTTGTAATGTTTACCAGGCAGAGTGCAAACAGAGGATCTCTCTCTGACACTGCTGCTCACTCGTTCTCCTCCATTCTTTCCATCTCAAAAGATGACACTGCTGCACAAACATCTCTAAATAATGAAAATGTGCTCCCAGGGTCAAGCGCCTCTTTAGCTCATCCCATTTCCTGCCAAACAGTCAATACCATGTTCTCGTGGAGAGTGGGGCTACAGAGAAAAAGTCCCTTATTCACCCCCTGAGGTTTCAATGCAGCCGTCCCTGCGGTGGAGTGGCCAAGCTGGAGAAACAGTAGATCTGTCAGGTCCCTCTGTGCTGCAGCCTTGGAGCCTTATAATTCATCTTGCCTCCCTAATCTTTATTGCATGCTTTGGCTGTCACCTGCAACAGTCTCCCCTCCCCCTGCCTTCTTTTTTTTCCACTGCCTGCCTGATCCTTTCGCAAGTGTTTTTTCCTCTGCCTTAACTGCATAAATGCTTACACATAAGAGCGACAACTTTGGTGGGGGATGGTGACTTGAACTGTAACGTTCTCCCACTTTTTTTTGTCCTTCCCTCATACGTGACATGATTGCAAAATTTGTTACTAGCTTTTGTCATTTGTTTATTTGTGCGCATCTGCCCGTGAATGTCTCTGTATATATTGTCTAGTCCACTGGGGAATAAGGATGATGTGTCTCTGGAGAAGCGTTCAC
Source organism: Chromis chromis (assembly GCA_900302755.1). Lineage (NCBI taxonomy): Eukaryota > Metazoa > Chordata > Actinopteri > Pomacentridae > Chromis > Chromis chromis. The sequence continues at coordinate 3,115 of OMNN01015340.1, forward strand.
ATGCGCCACAGCTATCTCTGCTGACATTAAAGGCATCTCATAGAGTTGAAAAACACACAAGTTTCCTTATTGAATTTTTTTTTCTCGTGCTGATATCACTCTTATTCTTACTGATTCTATTTGTTCCCCAATGAATTGTCCTAAACACTGCATTTCATTGGACATATATCAGTCTGTCAATGCATAATATTTAAATGAAATCACATTTAAGGTGGAATTAGGAATAAGTTAGTGAAATAAGGTGATAAATCTCAGTCACCAGAGAAGTTCACATTCTTAGCAAACACAGGTTAGGTGCCACAGGATAGCAGTTCCTCTGAAGCAGCACAGTGGCTTCCGAAACGTGCGCCGCATGTTCAAGTCACTTCAGTGTTCTGAACAAATGAATCTTAGGTAGAGTTCAGAATTCAGGTGCTTCCTCTTCAGCTTGCATTAGCAGTCAATGCACAAGGCCGCGTAGAGCTCCAGAGAGTCTGAATTATCATGCAGAAACACCCAGGAGTCTGCCTCCCACACTCCATTAAAACATCAACCCCAAGGTGTTGGATGCGGCAGGAAACACAGAAAACAAGAAGTGCGCTCCCCGCTGGCCATTGCTCACCGCATGGGTTCAGACATGTATCCATTAAGGTTACTGAACAATAAGGCGGGGGTCTTTGTGTCTGATTTCTCTGGAAACTGTTTTATAGCAACTATAAGTGGGACTGTAAAGGCGTTTTTCTATCTAGTCGCTATCACGCATTATGAAGCCGTCTCTGCAGACTTTCAGTGGCTTGTTTCATGTGCTTTTATATTTTATGTCAGTCCTTTTCTTCTCTTGCAGGAAGCATAAATAGTTCCTTTGAACTTCTCATTAATGTTCTCTAAAATTGTTGTACAGCTTCTATCTTTTTTTATTTTTTTACAAAGAACATGATGATAAACAGACACACAAAAAGGGATATTAAAGTGCGTGCACACACACACACACACAACTCACACTCACACACAGACAGTTGTGGTTATGCACACGATTTTTTTTTCTCCCCACTTTGTATAAATAATGTGACAAGTAAGTACATGACAGTGCTCTGATGTCCTGAGGTAGAAACTGGTATGATTTAATTTCAAACACCATTTAAATATATTACAAAAATGATTATTTCATCCAGACTTTTTCCTGGCAGCGCTTCAGAATGACTAAATGAAAACATTTGGTATTTTTTTCAGTCTTTTGACAACTTTTTTCAATACACCTTTGTTTATTTATTTTTTCCTTTTTAGAGACAGGATAAAAACTACTCCGCGAATCTGCATTAAGCTAACGTGACAGTAGCCTCATTATAAAAGCTGCTTATTCTTGTAAAAAAAAATGAGGGTGGAATTATTTTGGGATGTGACCTTGCCAAAACAAATCTATACATTTGAGTAATGAATGCAATGCGATTTCCTGCACTGCTAATATCTGTGGGGCTGGTTGGGACTGTTGGAAGGCATCACTGTGCACCTACTTTGCCTGTCCCTTGGCCACATTGGGAGAATGTGGGTGCATAATACAAAGAAAATGTCACCATGATAAATCTAACCTTTCTGGGGAGCCCTTAGTGGCTGCATACCTGTGTACTTGCATTAATAACCAGATCTATCAAAGGGGAGTTTTCAGTTGCATTAGTGTTTGGGGAGTAATTGCTGTCAGCAGGTCTGGCCATAAATCCTGACGCCTCAATCACAGCGGCTTCATAAATCACACTTAAAAAGTTCACATCTGATGCACACTTTCCTCCTGGCCTGACTGCTAACCGAAAACTGCAGCAGGAGAGGACTTAGTAAACACACTGGGTCTTTCATTTTTCATACCTCCCGTGGGCTTACTTCCAGTTACCACTTTTCTTGCGGGCGTGTAGGAAGTTTAATAATAAGTGGGCTGTTATTTTTCAAGATTTCTCCTAATAGGCTCAGCCAGAAATCCAACCCAAAATCCCACCATGACAGTCAACTTTTACGCCAGTAATCAAACCCGGGCCTCCTATCAATTTTGTTGCTCTGGCCGTCAGTAACTGTAGTGATGGAAGATGTTGTGCAGGAAGAAACAGATCAGAATGTTTGAGGGATTTTGATAAGACAAGGCCAGGAAATATTCCTAGTGTGAGTTTCTCAGGGCTGCTATATTTACCAGCCTTGTAGCACACTAAAGCATTTCATAGACCTGCTAGCCTCTTCAGGATACCTTATCAGTGGGACGTTTTGCCTCGTTGGGAGCTAACTACTAGCAACTAGCTTTGTTGCCTAAACTGAGTCTGACACAACAGCTGTAGGATGTGGGTATACGCCTGCCATTGGTGGCTCATTTCAAATGGTTTTTCCCTTTCTTTCATGTTACCATTTTCAACAACAACTAACAGCAACAAACTCTGAGCAGCAACCAACTACCAATGTTAAGTTTTGCCGAGCATTTGGGTCCCTAACCCTAACCCATGCAGTGAGGCAGGCCTAGTGTTATTTTTATATTTATTTGTTTATTTTTTGGTAAATTATCCATTTTAATAACAGTGCACCATGCAAATGTTCCACCAAAACAATTCCACCCACCACTGTTTCGAGGGAACGTCTGTGATTGGTTTAAAGGAACACAAACAAGCCAGAGTGTTTATTTCCTCTATAGCAGAATGATAGTGAGGTGCACCCAGACCATTATTCTACAGAATGGCCTGGCAAAGCGAGATTACCTGAACCTTTAGGAACAAGTAAATGAAAATGAGAATTCTGAAACAAAAGTAAATTGAAAGTGTCAAAATGACAATCAGAACTCAAACTCCAGTCTCCTGCGTGAAAGACCAGCTTTGACTTATAACACCACCAAACCCCAGCATGTCCTGATGCAGACTTTTGTTGTTATTTCTTTAGACACTCATATATCATATGCTGTTTTCTTGGTTATTGTGTAGTTTTCAAATTGTGACATGTGTTGCATGCGTTGGTGTCATCAGGGTGTATTTTCCAAATAATATCTAAATTACGCATGGTATAGAATAATAGGATCCACGCATATGCGAAGTAATGTCTAAGAAATGTGTTTTTGTAATGTATGGTTGCGAGACTGACACATTCTTCTTAGAGACACAACACCAGTGAGAACACCCAGCCCCTGTTGGTGATTGTGCCTGTTCAGTACGACTATATACACATTTTTGATGTGGTTGCAGCACTTGCCTTAGGAGCTAGTTCTGAGAGACCATTACCTGGCCCTTACTCAGCAGGGAGTGGGGAGCAAAGATACTAAATACCCCTCTAGGGGAAGCCTCAGAGCCTACAGGTGGATGCGGCAGTGGAGGCAGGGCTTTTGAAATACTGGCAGCAGGGGCAGCACACAGCAGCATAGCTTTCAGGTGAGCAGTGTGTGCAGGCATGTGGCAAAAGAATGAGCAGTGCACCGTGACTTAAGCATGCGATAAAAAGGGTGCGTTAGATATGTGCTGCATTGAGAGGAGTATATCATGTGAGCAGACTCCAGTTGGGCTGACTGAACTGGCTTGCAGGCTTCGCTTAATCAAATCACCCAGAATTCCACTTGTGTCGTCTGCAAAATGTTACAAACCTGCAGATGTGTCCACAAAAACAAAATAAACCCATGAAGAAAAACTGTTTCTGACAAAATAATTCAGCAGGTAATGGTTCATTGTATTCAAAGGATGTGGTTGTGGTGGCCAGCGGGCATCAGAAAGACTTGGAAATATATTTTGTCACAAAATAGAAAACTAAAATATTTCTTTCACATAGCTGCATGAAATACCTCTTTGTTGTCAACAAGACAAAATTGTTCGATGGATAAAGGAGGAGAGACAGCTTTGCTTTCCTAATACTGTTACCTCTAATGGAGCAAGGTGACATTTGGCCTGATAGAGGTACCAAAAGAAAATGCTACATTGGTGATTTTTACCATGTAACATATGCCACGTTAAGAGATGTGGTAAGATTTGGTTTTAAATATTACTGTTTCTGTTTATTTGTTTCTGTTTATTTGGATCCCCAATTAGCTCCAGCAAAGCAAGAGCTACTATACTACCTATACTGCAAGTTAAGCCTCCCACTGATGTAAATTATAGAGGGGGGCAATTGGGTCATTAGTTTTTAGAGGTCGTGAACTGATGTGACCTCTTGGTAGCATCAGACAAAAGCTTCCCAGATCACCAAATCCCTCGGTTTCATCTCCCGTGGGCCATAAAGATCCATGCCAAATTATATATCAGTCATCAATTTCACTTTGTGAAAGTGCTGAATGGATGGATTGACACTTCCATCTCCTCAGCCATGCCATCGCTGTAAGTAAAAATATAAATCAGCTCATTTTAGCTGTCAAAAAACCAGCAAAGCTGCAGACAGCGTTGCTTGTAAAGCTCTTTATCATTCACAATTAACAGCGCTCCTGCTTGTGGTTATTGCAGACATGTATTACCTGCTTGTCTCCCCGTATGCAGTGTACTGTAAATACAAACACAAACCTGATTAGGGTTGAATGCAGACCAGACAAGTGCCTCTGTTCCTCCAGATGTGTTATCCTTCCTTCACTGTGTTAGACCTCCAAAGAGAGAGATGGATGGAGCCTGTCCGCCTGCAGGTAATCTGATTATGGCACCATTAATAAAACATCATTCATTAAGAGCCTGTATCAATCGGCCGTCAACATCAAGTGGTTCACTCATCAAAGAATGATGGAGAGAGGTGGGGGAGAGAGAGAGAGGGACATAGGGTGACAAAGGGAGGACTGTTGTTATGGTTCAGTATTGTCGCATCCTTGTTATGTATTTTACAAAATCACATTTTCTATTAATCATGTTTGTCTGGACGTGCCTCCTGTGCACTCTGGGGGGGACAGTTAAAAATGTAAATCACTGATTTTAGCTGTGTAATGGAACTGTATGCTAATTAAGTTAACTCCATTTCACTTTTTTATTGTTATGTTTTGTAACTAGGGTTTTTTTATGCATTATTACTTTCCACCTCTCCATTTCCCCTTATCCTTCCATCTCTTTCTCCAGCCTTCTTATGAATGCTCCTACTGCGGCAGAGTGACAATAGCCGCCCAGCCTCTGGATCCCACAGGGCCTTCATTATGACTGACTGTATTATGTAAAGCACTTAAAATGCCTAATTATGCTCTCTGCCTGGCTCTATTTTAGTTCCTAAGTGCTGCAGTCTTCTGACTGATGGTCCTCAGGGACTTTTCACTCTGTGTTTGAAATGTTTTTTTTTCTTCCTCATATCCTCTGTTCACTTAACAGTGTATCTTCAGACACAAACACCTTCTATCAGAATTGGCGACAGTATCGTGTCAGTGGAAGCACATGGCTGGGGCTGGCGGTGGAAATCAATTTGAGGAACATTTTGTTGTGAAATTTTATGTGCAAATTGAAATAAGGAAATCTTTAAGTTATGGAATACATGAACTGCAAAACAGATTTGAAATTCCTGAATATGTATTTGAAAATGTATTTCAATTTTTTTCATCTTAAAATAAAATTATTGCTCAGTGGGAAGATGATTCAAAGCAAGTGCTTACATAATTAAAACAGAGCCAGGGGTTAGGAAAATAATTTATAGTCAACATCTCATGAAAATCGAAGCTGTTGTGAGGCTGTTTTCATTGTGATTCATGGGTAGTGACAACATAATGGAATCTGAACAGAGACAGTTATGCTGTGTGTATGGCATTTCCTCTGCAGAGAGAAATTTAATTGAATCTCCCTCTGTGTTTCCACTGATTGCACTGCAGCCCCCACTTTTTTAACCTGGACTGTTTCTTTTCTACTCAACTTGCACATTGTACTGGGCTTTGAGTGTGTGTGTGTGTGTGTGTGTGTGTGTGTGTGTGTGTGTGTGTGTGTGTGTGTGTGCGTGCGCGCGCGCGTGTGCGCGCGTGTGTGCGTGTGTGTATGTGTGTGTGTTCTCATCTGCATGTGTGTGTGTGGGTGGATCGACGTGGGTGTGTACAAACGATGGAGAGAAAGTAGAGAAGAGTGAGTGCGGTTTTTGTGTGTTGCCATTGTAGGTGGAATTTGCGGCGTGTGTGATGGATTTGTGTCTGATTGTCTTAGAAAATTACCATAAACAGAACAGAACAAATCCCTAATTGTTTTGGCTCTATATTTACAGCAGACATGCCTGAAGCATATTGCAACGTCCCCTGAAACTCCACAGATTGCTTATGATGCTGCCTCCTCCAGAGAACAGAGTGATAACCAGGTCAACCCCAGGTTACTCTTAGGTCAGACCTGAAAAGACACCAATACATCATTCTCTATATATAAAGCTTAGGGACTGTCTCACAGGTGACTGGGCGCAAAGATTATTTGACCATCGTTGAGCTTCTAACCATCTTGTCTATACCTCGTTCATCCAAATAAGGCCTCCTATGGGTGAAATTCTCTGCTGAGCTCTTGTCCGTTACGGGAGCCAGAGCAGATGGCTGACTATTGACATGCAAGGAAGCCTGTCTAATGCAGGCGCTGTTCTGTAGTGTTACTGGCAACAGGGGAAAAGGGTTGATGGAGTTTAAAGTGAATTAGCTGTATGTTTCGTTAGCGTTTATTGCAGCCCCGTGAGTGAACACTCTGGGTGTTGTGGTGAAAGTGAGGACAGTGCAGACAGATTGTGGAGAACAGGAGACACATAGTCCACAACTTTTTGTGACTCAAACTTATAATCTTGAAGATTTTCGTTCTATCACACCCCATTCTGTTTCTGTTGACATTCCATAATGCTCTTGTTATGTAATGTTTTTTTTGTTGTAACTCCACCTTTCTTTGGCACAGTTATTGGATATTTACCTCAGTGTCTGTGTTCGCAAATTCCTCTTATTGACAGCAGCTTTCCTGTTCACTGATCGCTCCCTTCAGCCTTATCAGGGGTGTTAACTGTAGAACTGAACGATCAACATTAATTTGCCGTGATATTGATAACTGGTTAATCATTTTACTAATTTTTCAAAGAAGAATATGACACATTTTCAATTGTACAGATTTCTCATATAACAAATTTATTTACTGACATGAAAAAAAATTAGCCAATCACTAATAGCAATAATGGTTATTTGCAGCTGATATAGTCCTATTTGCATATTTCTGGTTTATTTTTCTATTTTTAAAATATTAAAGTAAGTATTTTTCACATTCCAGGCCTTATTGCTTCAATGTAGAGTGTAGTATCATACACAAATGCCCCTGTCCCCATATGTGTGTGTGTGTATATATATATATATATGTATACAGTGGTCCCCCTCTTATGCAGCCCCCTCATGAACAGCCACCCGCCATTTGCAGCTGCAAATCCTTGGCACCAATCATTTATCCATTAAACTAACTCCTCGCCAGCGGCCATCCCGCAAACGTGGCCAGCGGCCATGTTAGAGCCCAATATGTAACAAGGCCCCGAAATGTAACAACGACCTAAACTGTTACATTATTGACCAGTTATTACATTTCAGGTTTTATTACATTTTTTTTTATAACAATTTGTGTCGTTGTTACATATCGGGCTCTAACACTTGGTCACTTGGACTGTGGGCAGGTGACCACAAACCAAGGAACTATGGGAAAATCTATGAGTAAATAAAAACTGTTAAAAGTTTAGTTGTGTGATCGTTACTTCAGTTGTATTGTGTTCAAATCTGATTGTTGTGGATGAGTAAGGTGTGTTTTGATGTTTGTGTGGCTGAGAGCATTTTGGGGGTTTAGCTAGCGATGGACCATGATGACAGAGACTTCTGTGGTGTTGGGCTCGGCCAGTGCCCATATGCACAGAGTGAGTTTAACTTCATCTGGGGAATATTTCTATAGCCATGTGGTGTTTTGGGTGACCTCAAAATCGAAAACCTATTAAGTAACCTATTAACTTCATCCATTTCTTACATTTTTAATGATAGTGATCTTTGCAGCAAACATTAAGTGTCTGTATTTAAAAATGGCTATATTAGCATATGGAAAAACTCCCCTGGATTTTATGCATATTTAACATTTAATGATGAACTGATTATTAATTGTTAACGAGACCAACTAACAGTGAAAAAAATAGTTAATTTTTTTTTTCCTGATCAGTGCCATATTTCAAAGCTCAGGTTAGGTCAGTTGGGGTAGTACATCAGCTAGGGCATGCATAGATTGATGGCAGATTTTATAAAGGTAGAAACTCTGTTCAGTCACCATCACAGCATCCACAAAAGATGGATTAAACACACGTGCACACAGTACAGATTTACATTTCTCAAACTGTTATGGATACTAACTACCTCTGGTGCTTTTTCAATGCACTTATTGATGATTACGTTCCTTCAGTTCCTCAGTCTCTGTTTAACTGAGTCTTTCATTCATTACATAATTGTTTATGGCGGAATTGACATTGGCTGGGAAAAGATCATGGTTTAGGTTAAAACACACCCACACAAACACTAACCACAAAGCTCCAGTTGTTTTCTAGGTTTGTAGGAGTGACTATCCCCCCCACAAGAGTAGCCCCTAAAAAAATGTAGGCATCTCACAATTTTTTTGTGGAAATAATATTTGGAGCTGTGGACCAGTGCTGCCTCTACACATTCTGGTGTGAAACTGGGCTGGCATAAAACATTGATACATAGCTGATCCAACTAATAACAAGCTACACTGTAAAGATAGAAACACATTAACAGAACCTTAAATTGTGAATACGAAAGCTTTTTTACTGACTGAAAAATACACCCAAATAATCCCTTACAGCGTTCACAAGCATCACTGACTTCAGGCGTGATTGAACTTCAGTACTTTGTAGCCTCATCTTAAAAAAGAAAAAACAAACACATCTGTGCAATGGTGTCATATTCATTATAGCAATCATTAAGAAAAATGAAGTGATAATGTTTGATCCCAAGTCAATATGTAATCATAATTAATTATTCACAGCACTCCCATCAGTCAGGTGTGCTTTTAAAATCACCTTGCTGTGCACATTGACAATTATCTCCCCTGGCATTTACATGTCAAAAACCTTTGTGATGAAGCAGACACTATACTTAATAAGAAGCCTCAGACGTTATGGCATAGAGGAGACACTCATGTCAGTCCAGGAGAGAATAATCAGGTAAGCCATCTGAGCAGTTAAGGTAAAATATGTTGCTCGAAGTTGTCTTGTGCAGACTGCAATGAAGGTTATAGGAAGGAAAGGACACCATTCACTGCAGTCTTTACAAAACAAGTCTGTGCTTAGAGAGGCATAGAAAGTAGTGAATAATCCATCCTGCATCCTGCTCTGCTGACAAACAGCAGCATCTGAATGCTTATATTGACTGTTTTGATGTAGAACAAACTATGTTTTATCATCATCACTGCACCTTTACTTGAAAATGTACGTTAAATTTGGTTTACTATTAACTTTATTAAGAACCTGGCACCAGTCTTGCATATTTGTATTTACATATGCATGAATGTTTTCAGTGTTGTTTGTCTGTCAGCAAGATACACAAAAACTACCGGGGGGAATTTCATATAGCTTGGTGAGGAGGTGGACAGAAGAAGAAGCTATTACATTTGTTGCAGATTAAGATCACTCTCTTTAAAACTGTGAGATAGAGGTTGGAGAACTGCGGTCTCTTAATATCCTTCTAGTTTTAAGTTGATCTGTTGATTGTATGAACTTCTGCACTTTTGTCACTTTGTGAACTCGTCATGAGGATGCCGCTATGTATGTCTGGTAATTAAGGTCCTGTTCTGAGCCCATGAAAAAATACCTAGAGGGGCAGTAAAGTAAATCTTGATCTTGATCAGAGACCCTTTTTTGCCACATGGCCATACAAAATGGCTCAAGCATGACAATGAATATAAAAAGTGCCAGTGTGTCCAGAACATTGTCTAATATGAGCTGGATCAAGTTTTTGGGAGTGATTCTGCTGAGACTAGAGTTAATACTCTATACATTATAAATCTGCCCACCCCTAGCAGAAGCAAAGTTGAGAAGTTTTTATCTCTTGATGCATCATTAATGTAACACTTCACATTTTTTTTTTGACATTTTTAGAATAACTGTTCCTGTACCTGCCTAATCTTTCACCCGTAGAGGTTGACTTTATGCAAGAAGGCAATTAAAACGCTCAAGAAAATGTCTCTCTCTGACAGATTAAGAGACAAATCTTTGGGATATATAGGCAAGTGCTGTAATACTTCAGTCAGGTCTCTAAAGTTTTATTCCTCAAATATTTTTTCGCACTTCTCTCTGTCTCGTGGTGTGCTGACTTGGATTTGGTCACTGCAGTTGCACATTTCAGTCTCGTGCCTTCACTGAATGCTGCAGTAGAAGATGCCAAAATACAATATATACCCGTTTCGTTAATTACTACCAAACAGAGTGGTCAGTTTCTGCATTGTCTCTTTTGTAGGTAAGAATACTCCTTTTAAACATGTCACCAAGAGCCTCATTTTTACGACAGACCAAAACAAGAACATGCTGGTGTTTTCTGTTTGGCATTTTCACATCATATAGAGTGCCTGGCACCAGTGTGTGAGGAAAGGCACAACGCGATAGTAGTTTCATTCAAATGAGGCAGCACAAAGCAAAGTGTTGGTATTTTGGTGAAAGCTGGATCACAGACGTGCTGAGAATAGACATACGAGAACCAGGTTCTGTCAGCGAGTGCATACTAAATCCCCGGGAGGAGCCAAAATTCCAGGAATAATGCTAATAACATAAATAAACAATTTTAGTTAACACTTGCAAATGAGGAGCTGTGATTTCAAATAAGCCCTCTGCGGGGAGTTAAAAATTAATGGGTGATACTTAGCATCTACAGGTGCTTTATACTGAAAAGATGAAAACCCTTCTCCTCCAGTTGCTTTAATTAAACCTCATAAAACTGTCTGAAGGAAGCAGGGCAGATATGTGATAAATCTGCAGCCTCCAATTTGAAAAGTAGAGCACTGGGCAGAGCCATTGTGCGCAGTGATTCACTGTGTTTACATTGATTAAATCATGTGCAAACAGAAGCAGGCTGCAGCAGAATAACCACAGAGATTTGTGCACACATCAGACTGCTCAGTTAGATGTTTGTCAATGTGCCAGTTTATGTGACATGCTTCGGATACACAGGGCACATTCACAGTAAAAAAAAACAAAAAACTCAGAGACAATTAAAAGTTCACACTGTTCTCATTACCAGTTATTCTTCTCTTTCTTTCTTCCCATTTTTTCTCTCTTATCCAAAAACACAGGATTACCAGCAGGCAATATTCCCGCGTGTCGTGGCCTCCTTTTTTTTTGTCTGGCAAAAGTGGCATCTCATTTTTAATTCCTAAAATGTATTTTTAGCTGTGATATGATGTGATATAGCAGAGTTACACATGTAGTTTTTCACTGATCCAAACATATAAACACTTTAAAGAAATGATTGCTGCTTCAATTATTTATTTCTATGGTTATTTTACCAACATCAGTCGTTTCACTGCAGTAGATCACTAGAAAATATATTTGGGCAATATCACACAGTAAACATGACATAACTAACTTTCAGTATCTCTGCAGTTCCTCTTTAAATGCCACACCATCTGCCTTGCCTGCAGATTTGTTGTGCCTTATTATATTCCCGTCAATAAACTCTGCATCGCTCAGACAACACTATTTTCCTGCTTGGAGAAACTCTCTCCTCTCCTTTTAGTGAGCTGTTTTCAAAATGCCACTCTGATTGCCACATCTGTTCAAAAGGTACGAGAGCAGTAATGAGACTATCTGAGAAGTTGAATGTTTGCCACCACAGCCCTGCGGTTTAGCTCTTCCCTCGCTGTTTCGTGATTTTGATTATCTAAAGCCTCTTCCTGTCATCCAACAATATCTGGCTCTTACAAGAATCGTTGCTTCTTATCGTGGCCACAAGACTTTAAAGTAAAATTTTGATGTTTTTGCAAAGGCAATGCGCTTTTTGTTTTCATGCTGAGACTTACAGTACATGAGAAAATTGATGCGACTCTTATGTCTGTATGCTACAGCCAGCAGGCAGCTAAAGATTATAAAGACTGGGAAAAGAGCTAGACACAACAGCTAGCTTTTTGTACCATGTGGAGACCATCATTGTTAGACTTAGGACTTGAAGATACATGATGGAAGCTTGGTTAAGTTTAGGCACTATTCAACTAGAATTACAAATCTAATATATGATTGGTTGACTGAAAAGGAGTGATAGTAAAGGGATAAAGTAAATGGCAAAGATATATTTATTGAAACAAATTTGTGATATGTGAGAAAATATGTTTCCCTAAAAAAAAAAAAAAAAAAAAAATCTAACCTTTATCCCCTTGGGGAAATTCCTTCTCTGCATTGACCCATCTATTCAAAGTTAACCTTAACTATACATACTAGGAGCAGTGGGCTGCTGCGGTGCAGCACCCGGGGAGCAGTCAGGGGTTAATGACTGTTTTAACAAGTCATGGTTTTGGTGTTTTGGTGTCATTATCTTGGATTTTCTGAAATTGTGATTCAGATATTTGACAATTTTATAGTCCAGTGAAATTATTATTAACCACACATTAGCTTCTAGTAATTAATCTGAATGTGTACCTTTAGACTGTTTAGACTAATTATTATTTTCTGATCATATACTGGAAATAGCACATATATTTATGACTGATTTGCAATGTTTTTGTGTTTTTTTAACTTATAATATGACTATTTGACGGAAGCCTTTAGTTGTAAACAAACAGCAGCAAGAGAAAACATTCAAATGTCTTGTTAAATAATTAGTTTTTTTATGGTTATAAATTATATTAGGTATATTAATAACCCTTCAGACTGATTAATCGCTGTTCTAATGCATCAGTGGCTTTGAGTTCTGCATAGAGGCTTCAGTTTGTTTGCTTTTAGTGCTGTTATTTTCCTAAAGAAATAATTAGTCAATGATTTTCTAAGCTAAATTATTAATAATCAGCCCAAAACCCCATTAAATGACTGATTCTTTTAACTGTGTTTGCATTTACATCACTGATTGTGTCTTTTTTATCATTATTATTGTCAGTATTATATATATTGTGACTGATTTTGAAGAATCAAGTATTTTGTGTTTTTTAACCAGTAATGTGACTATTTTACGGAGGCCTTTAGTCGTAAACAAACAGCAGCAAGCGACAACACTTCAAAAATCAAATATAATATTGAGTCATTTTATATAGTTATATAATATATTGTGTATATTATTAACCTTTCAAATTGACTGACTCTTTTGACATGTCATGGTTTAGGTGTTTTGGTATCATTATCTCGGATTCTCGGAAATTGTGAGTCAGATTTTTGACATTTTGTGACATTTTATATTCCAGTGAAAAGATTCATTACACATTAGCTTCCAATAATTAATCTGAATGTGCGTCTTTAGTCTGTTTCTAGTCAGAGATTAGAGCTTTAATGCTGGTATGATGGATTTGCCTGTCCAAGATGCTGAACGTGGCTTGTTTGACCTTAAATGTGTGTTTTTCCGTGTGTGTTTGTGCAGCGGTGCAGGAAGAGAGGCAGCGGGGGAAGGAGCGGGGGGAGAGCGAGGTGGAATCCACCAGCAGTTTCAACGAGGACATGCCTGTGGACAAGATCCTGGACGCCGAGGTGGCTGTGGAGCCCAAAACAGAGACGTACAGCGACGGCAGCCCCGGAAACTCGGTAAGAACCACAGACACTGAGCTTGGTTTGACCAAACCTGTGAAGTCTTTGTCACTGGTTTTATCATGAGGTTGAGGTATTAACCTAACAGGGAAACACTGCTTTCTATAATGTGCTGCTTTATGATAATCATTTAGTAATTGGATCAAAAAGAGTTGCCAAGCTTTTTGATTGTGAAGCTAAATATATATTAAGAAAATAATCCCCCAAACACTGATGTTATTCTCATTTGTAAGCTAATTGAGGATAAAACAAGCTGAGCAGTTTATTATGGGGCTAAATCCAGGCTCTGATGTTGCTCCACAATTCTGAAAATCTCACTGTTGTCATAATCTGTAGTCTGATTTAGTTGTTACTAATCAGTGACAATTTGATTTAAGGATTATGTCAACCTTCTGAACCTCTAAACAGTTTTCTGGGTGTCTTTTTTTTGCTCCTGTTGCATTTTTTTTTTACTTTCTGGGCTCATTTTTCACTGCAATATAAAGTCCTGCGCCTCTATGGAAACAGTACAACCATGACTACAAGTAGAGAGAACTCCAATATGTTTTCTGTGGAGTATAGTGCAGTCACAACACCATAAATACAGAATAAAGACAGCTAGAATCAATATGTGCACCTGTTTCCGACTGCAACCTTTAACAGTCTCCACCAACTTGTCGTTTTTCTTTACAGAACTCTACAAAGATGTTTCACCATGCTGAATGTATCTTCCAATCATTTGCTGACAACTTGCTCCACTGTGTACCATTTTTGAGCCATGCTGCATTTATTTTATTGACTTAGTATGTTTGCTTTTCCTCTCTCTTGTTGTCTCCTTTCTGCTCTGTGTAACCACAAGCTGCAGCTCTGATGAAATATCTCAGAAAGTGTGACTGTTAGTCACAGCTCAGTCAGTCATGGGTCAGTCATGGCTTTTTTTTAAGTTACGCTGATGAGTGTAGAATTACGGCAGTGAAGTGAACTTGTAACCGGTGGGTCGCCGGTTTGAGCCCCGGGACTGGCAAGAGGTTGAGGTGGGAAAGTGAGAGCAACCGCTTGTCCCAGTCACCTCCACTGTGGGCCCTTGAGCAAGGCCCTTAGCCCCTGACTGCTCCCCAGGTGCTGCACCACGGCAGCCCACTGCTCCTAGAATGTATAGTTAAGGTTAACTTAGGATGGGTCAATGCAGAGAAGGAATTTCCCCAAGGGGATCAATAAAGGTTAGATTATTACCTCCGCCAAGCGCGAAGCGTGAAGCGGCGGAGGTTATGTTTTTACCGGCATTTGTCTGTCTGTTGTTTTGTTTGTTAGCAAGATAACTTGAGAAGTTCTGAATGGATTTTGATGAAATTTTCAGGAAATGTTGATAATGTGACAAGGAACAGGTGATTAAATTTTGGTACCCGAATATCTGGAGCACAGAAATTGCTATTCGGAGCAGCCCTAATGGGTGGACATGAGATGCTTGGCGGAGGTCTGCGCTCTCTGAGTGCTTTTCTAGTTATTATTATTTTTATTGTTTCTATTTCCAGGAATCTGGTGCAAACTGTTTTGCATTTTTGATGAAATATCACAATCATAAGGTTAGATTTGGTTGTTTTATCTGATAGAACCGCCTGTCACAGATGGTATGTTCAAGGACCGTGGGAAAGCTGATGATTATTTCAGTTTTTACAGTTTCTGGCTCTGATAAATGGTGACATTTTTTAAAAGAAAACATATTTTTCAAACCAGGGATTCAGAGGGTGTAATCTGAGAAGTGAGTTAGCACGTTAAGTCGACACTGAGCCGACAGTTTAAGCTCAAACAACCAGTACAGCAGCTCCATAATAAACTGTAGCACCCAAAGCTCATCGTATTCAGCGTCCCTGAAAGTAACTTTGCATTGCACTGTCAGATATCTCCCATCTTTTTTATCTCTCTGCCTCTGTGTACGTGAACCTCAAGAGCTAAACTTTCACAAGACATGAGAGGAAACAGTTGGTTTGCAGAGCACCCAAATATAGCTGCAGCTGCACCTGCCTGCTAACAGAAACAGTTTAGATGTCACCGAGGCTTCCTACCAGCACAGTTGTTGACTGTATTGTTTTGGCCTCTTTTCCTCCTTGTTCCCCTCCAGACCAATGACCCCGTCACTAATATCTGCCAAGCTGCAGACAAACAGCTCTTCACTTTAGTGGAGTGGGCCAAAAGAATCCCGCACTTCTCGGAACTCCCCCTCGACGACCAGGTCATCTTACTACGAGCGGGTAAGTTTAATGAGTGCAGCAGACACATATGTACTGACCTGTGTGTGCACGAGTGATTTAAAAACAAACATACAGAACATCTGAGCCCTTTCTGTGACCTCTCGTCCTCGTGTTTGTGTGGAGTAGCTGTTCATCCCCAGACAGGCGATCTATTTAAGTCTGTTACATTTGCTCACACATTTTTACCATCTAGTTTAATAGAGCAGTGAAACCAAATATAACTGGACTATTTGCCGAGTCCCAACAGTACGGTTTGCACGCCGCTGACCTCTGCTGGGGAGAGATTCTACACACATGCCTGGAGAACCGAGTCAAGAAGTCACATAACAAGACCCAATAGGAGTCTTTGTAACTAACTTTGTATGTTATTAACCAAACTAGAGATGAGCTTTACTTACTTACGTTTTCTTTCTTTGCATCCAGGCTGGAACGAGCTGCTCATCGCTTCTTTCTCGCATCGCTCGGTCACGGTTAAAGACGGAATCCTGCTGGCAACAGGTCTGCACGTCCACAGAAGCAGCGCCCACAGTGCTGGAGTGGGATCCATCTTTGATAGGTAGGAAGAAAATTATGATTACACAGCTATAGATGGCTACGTGTGGAAATACAGAGTGAAATTAATACGTCAAACGTATGAAACAATAATGATAGGCTGCTTTAATAGTGAGATAAATTAGAGACATTTTTATGGTCTGAGGTTGGAAAAGACTCAGACAAACATGATTTTGTCCTCCCACTATTATGTGAACGTGATCAACTGCAGTATTTACATTTAAAATGCACTCCGCTTGTAAAAAAAAACTCAAACAGCACATGTAAATAAAATCACTCGGTTTTATTTGTGCATAAATCTGGCTTTAGAACACCTTATTTTACTCTGTTCAAAGTAAGTTTTGTTCACACGCCTGTCTGAGAGCACTGCAGCCACCCGGCAGCTTCTACTGCAGCCTGCACAATGAGGTGTTTAGGGACATTGGTTAATTGCACTGTCTATAGATAAGTTGCCTGTGCCTTATTGGGAAGTGTGACCAACTGAGAAAGCCGTACGCACCAGTGTTACCAGTCAAAAGTTAGTCTGGAGCCCTTTAAATGACTCTTTAGGTTACTGTTGTCTTAGTTGCAGTCACTTGTAAAATTCCCTGATGTTACTCAAGTTGAGTTGAACACATGTTTGTGAGGAAATGCAAATGACTTACTAATTAATGAAAGGTACACATTAGGGATAGACAGATTATCGGCCTGCACGATTATTGTGGCCAATATTTGGCATTTTTCCCATTATCAGTATCGGTATTTTTATTGACAGATTATCAATAAGTGAAATGTGCTACTTCAGGTCTGATGCAGCCTCTCTGTCTGTTTCACTCTCTGATCTCAGAAATGTCTCTTAAGCAGCAAAAACTGGACAAGAAATACAAGTTGTTGCCACAAACAAGGAAATTAGCTTCTCTCACGGTGGCTAAGGCTATGCTAACAGCTAACAGCTAAGCTAGACGGCAGCCCACAGGTTAACCTGAAACAGAGTCTGGAAAACAATAACTAATAAAGCTTTAAGGTCTGGACTGTAGTGGGCAATAACAGTGACAGAACAGTTAAATATTAATAAAACAGAGAAGAAGGTAACAGCAGGAGACAAACTGATCAATCTCAGTGGATCTCATGTAAACAGAGGAGATAATTTAATCCCTCCTATTTCTATTTTACATTTTCAGTTATAGTCACTCTTATTAATAAAGAAGCCTGGTTATGAATGACATGTTCTCTGCTATAACATGCTGTTAAAACATTACATTTAACGTATGTCGGTTCCAAATAGCAGCCTTTCTTGATGACCAATAATTACCATTGGTATCAGCCCTAAAAAACCCAGTCGATCCCTAGTACACATATTTGGTTATTGATTAATTGTTATTCTCTTGATGTCCTCCAGAGTCCTGACAGAGTTGGTATCTAAAATGAAAGATATGCAGATGGACAAGACAGAACTCGGCTGCCTGCGAGCGATCGTCCTCTTCAATCCAGGTCAGCCTGTCGGTTTTACATGATACAACTGGAAGCAGAGACACAATATTCCTGCTTAATTTTATATGTTGTATTTATTAGCAGATTAATTTTTATGTTTTATGTTATGTTTTAGTACCTATACCCCAGAGTGACATAGTAGCCTTGTGACATGATGCCTTCATTTCTGTTTTGACCTCAAATACGTTTGTTTACTGCAGGTATGCAGGTGTTGCTGCATGTTTGACTTTGAGTCTGTGTTTCAGATGCAAAAGGTTTGTCAAACCCACCAGAGGTTGAGGGTTTAAGGGAAAAGGTCTACGCTTCGCTTGAGTCGTATACGAAACAGAAGTACCCAGACCAGCCTGGCAGGTAGATAATCCATCACATTACAACATCGATCAGTAATAAACACCACTGTTTGATTACTGCATTGACGATTTTAGTTTACAAAGCACTACTGCACAGATGCAACCTTTTGGGAGCTGAATGAGAACAATGGTTACTGGGAGATAAAAACTCACATTTATACTTGGACAAAGCTGGACACAATGTAAAAACACAACACATACAACACAGTGCAACAGTTTAATCGCTGAAAAGTAAAGCAAGAATCCTTTCAAAATTAATTCTGTTTTACTGTGTGGTTTCACAGATGTACAATATGATACATTACTATACTATACTATAGTGGTAAAGCATTTGCAAGTATTATTTAAAATACTTCTAATACTTACATTTGTATTTAAATGCAGTGTGAAAAAAAATTGTAGTAAATTATATTTTATCATCAGTCGAACTGAAATTCCTTCCTTTATAGAATGGTAAAGGATAGCATTACACGATAACAATATTTTAAGTTTCAGTTGTCCAAAAGTTGCTTTAACTACATATACTGTCTGATATTTTAATGTATACTCATGTATAAAAGGTTGAGCATTTCTTTTGTGTGCATGTAAAATCTTTATTAAAAAATAACTGCACACTGTTCAGAAAAGTCCCAGTAAAAAAGGGTAAGAATCAGCAAGGGTGCCAGAAAACATGTTAAAAAACTATGGAATACTGTATCATTCACAAAAACGGTAAAAACAGTTCAAATAATGGCAAATATCTGTAAAATAATGCAGTTTTAGTTCATTTGTATTAAGTAAAATAGTGTAATTAAAAAGTCACACATTGTAAAAGAAACTAGAAAAGCACTCGGAGAGCGCAGACCTCTGCCAAGCAGCTCATGCGGGGTGGGGT
>OMNN01015395.1:12947-26838 GCA_900302755.1 Chromis chromis
AAAAATGTATCTTCACCTTTGTGTTAGAATTTTTCTGCAACTAGTTGATGTCGAGGCTCTTAATTGTTTATTTTTTTTCAGTTGCACCGGTTATTGATGAAACAGCCGTAATGACAGCAGCAGATGTTAATAGGTAAATCAAAACAGGCTTTCAAAGAGAATCTAAAGATGCTCCATGGGTTCACACCTTTAATGGGCATTTTTCATTTTATAATCTCTGCAGTTTTCTCCATGACACCAGCACAACACTTTCTCCATCATCAGCACAATTACGTTTAATAAAATTCCATCTAAAACCCACTATGGTTAATGTCTAAACCTGACACCAACTGAGACTCAGAGAGGATGCCATTACGTTATTTGGGGCTAATTTTTTTAGATGCCATGTTATTGTTTTTGTGGGGGAGGGTTCAGAGAATCAAATGTAAATATGAAACATCCTGGTAGATTTAGTGGAGTTATTGGCTTTGTAAATGTTTGAATAACTCCTCAAACACTTGCTCCTCTCCGCGGGCTTCAGCCTCTCATTGCAGCTTTGGAGATAAGTGATCGTTTGGCTAAATGAGGAGCCCCTGTCTCCACATGTTTGTGGGAGCACTAATGACACCGTACTCTCAGCAGGTTTGTGCAACACTGCACTGGAGAATGAGGAAGACTGCTGGGCCTCCAGCATGCCGTGGACCTGACTCATTCCTGTCCTCCTATGGACCCATTACTCTGCTCAACGCTGATGCTCGAGCAGCAGCGATGCCTCTTCCCATGGACCCATTAGTCTGCTGCATATGGATAGTAAAAAAATGCAATGATGCGAATTCCAGATGCTGCAAGATGGTACAGTTCCTGCTTAAGACAAGCAGTTATTATGCATCTAATTATTCAGATTCTGTACTGTTGTACATGGCGAGAGTAAATACAGGAGACAAGCTACACAACAAAGTAAAGTGATTGTTTCCACCAGTCGAACTGAGAATGTTTCTTTACATTTTGTCTTCATTTAAAAGGTAAATCTTCCGGATATTTTTGTGGTTATCCTGATGGAGGAATAAAGTCCATACATTTTTTTGCTAATTTTTCCTTCACATTCTCTTTTGAAGTTTTACAGGTGAACCATGGAGATGTGTCGCAGGATGCCCAGAGGAATTTCCCGTCCTTGGTTTTAACAGTTAACACTTTGACCCTTTGGCTATTTTCAGGGTACTTTTACTGGCTTTACTTTTAAGTTCTTATATTGCCCATTATACACTGTAAAACAAAAAACAAACAAATAAAAAACTGTGTTTTTCTTTTCTGTATTGTTTTGGTGAATTTACTTACATTTTACAGTTTCCCCCTGATTTGTTAAATTACAGACAATAACTGGTAAAATCACATACAAAAGTAATAATTTACAGGTTGACCCAAAAAAAAAAACAGGCCAGAACTATAACTACATTTGTTATTATCCATCCATCCATCCATTATCTATACACCGCTTATTCCTCTGCAGGGTCACGGGGGGGCTGGAGCCTATCCCAGCCGACTTAGGGCGAAGGCAGGGGACACCCTGAACAGGTCACATTTGTTATTATTCAAAAGAAAATTCATGTATATTAATGAGCAAAACTAACAAACAAAAACCTATAAACGAGCTGACGCATTTCACCTCACATTCTTTCAATGTCTATCATGAGAAGCAGCTCACAGATCTATCAGTGCCGGTGTCAGCTGCCAAACCATCAGAGTTAATTGTCACAGGTGCAGTTGAACAACTGGGTGTGTCTCATCAGGTGAATTCTGTCCTTGGATCCATTTTTTAACACTTTTGTGAAGCAGCACTCCTCAGGCTTTTTCTCTCTTTATGCTAAAATGTTAACTTGATGGTTTTAGATGAAAAGTTCAGGTTGACACATTAATGTTTAAGCCAAATTTTAAGGAAGCTGTTGAGAAATTTCACTCAAAGCACCAAATTTCAACCTCATGATGACATTAGAAGGAAAAGTCATGGAATTTCTCAGGTCTCTAGTTGAATAAATCATCTGGAAGCCTTGAATTTCTTCCATTTGACCGATGTTGAGAATCTTCACTGTAGATGATATGTATAAATGAAAACTATGGCTTCTTGAAGCTGCGAAAGGAAAACTTTTCATGAGCATCCAATATATACGTAGCTGTTGAATGATGTGGTGGACTGACATAACCCACATAACCCCTATCATAACCCACATCATGCTGCTAACATGGCTAAAAACATTGAGACTGTGCACATACACATGCTTCCACATACAGAGACAATTACATTTTTATTCTATTATATTCTGGCACACTGAGCACAGAAAGTGCATCCGGTCTTACTCTGCCCCTCTTTGGTGACATGATTGTAAAATCGTGATTGTGGAAAAACACAATTTATTTCAGCTTTTTTTTTTTCTTAAGGGGAACAGTCAGATTGGCTTTAAATTGTAGAAAGTGCACAAATTTGGGGAAGCTAACTCACTGTTAGATGAACTATCTGATGAAAAAATGAATGGAAGGGGTCTCTGGGCCTCTGAGCTAGAAACCAGAGAACAAAAGCTTTAATCTGCACCAGTAGACAAAACCCACAACTGCCTCCCTGGCAAAGAATCCTGAAACTGTTGTTTGTCGAGTTGAACTGTAGCACATGTTTATAGCCGAGAAAAATCAGCTGGGTTTACTGATGGTGAAGCCACAAAGTGTGTCTCCCAGCCCCTGTCAGTGGAGCAGCTCCTGCCTGTATCTCTGTTAAACGTCTGGGCTTTGATAAAGACCATTTCTCTAAACTGTATAGTGCTATTTTACTTAACCAATTGATCAGTGAGCTCCAACAGTATCGACAAATCTGTTATTACTTTTTGGACAATAATGTTTCTTGGTTTTTCCTGTATGAAATATTTAAGCAATGGACAGATTATGAACACCAAGCACAGATTTTCCATATTCCAGCTGTAAAAATAAGTATGTTTGATGTATTTGTTACATCTCTGGCCAGTTTGAAGCATTTGAACATTAAATCCTCAGAGGAGCTGACTGTCCTGGACTGGACATATTTTGGGCAGGCCAGTGCAGGTTGTCTAGCTTTGTCTTTGTCAAATCTGTCAGCTTAAAAAAATAAAAGCCACATATTATTGCTGCAATACAAAAAAAGCATACTTTGTATTTTTCATCAATTCTTTACTGTACAGCCTGTATATTTGTAGATAAAGCTTCACCTAACCAATGTTCCCCATAGATGAGTGACATTTCCTCCTGACAAACTTGAAACCACTTCTGCATTTGTAAGTTTGTGAGATTCAGCAGTGTGTTGCCAAAAAAGACTTTGAAAATTAAAGTACCCTCCATCAAACCATGCAGCCAAGCATTAAACAAAAGATGACATTCTCTGAAAAACATTTATGATTTGAGGAAAATTTAAAGGCTGCAAGTCTTTATTGTACATCTGAAATTATTTTTCACCAAACAAGTCATCATCGGAGAGAGAGAAAAAAAAGTCACAAAACAAAAGCAAATAAATAGTTTTTCAATTTTCATTAAGGGGGGAGAAGAAACATCCATTTGCAAAATCGACCATAAACAATAGAAAAAAAACCCAACAATGTAGAAAATTTCTGAGGATGAACGTTGCCAAAAGAGAACAAGATGCACTGACAAGGACGAGGGGGAGGCATTGTCTGATTGTCTGTGGATCACACAGGAACGTGTACGGCGGGCGTGTGTTCCTCAGTCATCAGCTACAGAAAATCATTTGCTTCACAGGAAAGCAGGAGGCACAGAGAAAGAGCTGGAGAGAGAGAGAGATTCTCCGGGGGGATGAAGGAGTCAGAGGGCTTTGTTTACCCAGAGCTGCTGTGACGCCAAGGTCAGGAAGCTGGGTGTGTCCTCCGGCCCACCTGGGAGATGATGCTGCCAAAGGGAAACCCCTCAGGGTCTCAGCAAGACAAATCACGTCACAGAGACACTAACGTGACCCAGTGTGGAGCCTGCTAACTGTGTCAATAAAATGCTGAATTGATAGATGCTTAAAGCTCCTCTTGGCAAGATTTTACCAGTGAATACACCTCTCTTATCAGGCTAAAGCACAAAGTGGGGCTGCTGTAACATCACATCCATGAACCGGCTAAGACATTAATGATTTCTCTTATTTATCTAAATTAAATTTTGGTTGAATATGTGTGTTTTTGTACAAAGTGGCACAAATACATTTCCAGAGGGGACTGAGAGCTGTGTACAAAGATACCTACAGTGGATGTTTGGTTTCCTTTCTTATTCAAAGACTTGCGGAGGTGACAAACATGAGCATGTTTTCTACAGTGGCCTGATGTCACAGCACAGGATTTCTTGGGATTAAAGTCTTAAAGATTTAAATAGTTCCCTCTTGCTGCAGTTTGGGGAAAACATCAGACATAATGTTTGTTCAATAAAGTGATAATCTGTGACAATTTCATTTAAAAAAATATACTTAATATTTGCACATCTGTCTTGCCAAAATTACATTCCTGTACAACTACACCGATGTCCACAATGCTGTGTAAGTGCTGAAGAATGGTCTGACTGCACCTCCGCATCATTCTGCTGTAGGGGGGAAAAGTTCAGAATTCTCTAAACCTATCACCATTGTTTTGGGAGATTCAAAGCCCAGGATACAGTGATGGTGCCCAAACAAAAATGTACCAGAGGGGGAAATGTTTTCACACAGGGTGGTGAGCACTGTCATTAAAATGGATAATTCACCAGAAGAATCAAGCAGACCTGCTTTATAGCACAATCCAAATCTTTGGCAAAACTTTTCATGCATTTTCAGCATGCTTGGAGGTTGTTGTACAAAATGCTAACACTCAAATAATGGAGAGTAGGAAGAAATGTGAATCTACATCTGGTGAATCAGGCTGTCACACTACTATACTGTATTCTCATTTACACTAAAAAAAGAAAGAAAAAAAATTTAGATTATGACGTCTTAGGAAACATTTCCAGTTTGAAAAAGCCACAAATCTGAGTCAGGGGTTGACGGCATAAGTCTACAACAGGCCTTTCACCTACGAGACTGGAGTTTACATCCAGTGTGGAAACCATCATTCTTATACTTAAGTTTCATTGTCACCACTTGCTGTTAACTTTCTTTTTTCACTCGATGTTTGGTTAAGTTTAGACACCAAAATTACCTGGTTAGGTTTAGGAAAATAGCACAGTTTGGGTTAAAATATGATCCATTCCCAACATGTTTGAGGCTTCTCCTCCATTTTCTGGGTTAACAAGGTGATTGGTCCCATCCCATCTAATACGTATTTGGCTGGCTGACAGGGAGTGGCAGTAAAGCAATAAAACAAATGGATATGTTGATTAAAAACGGCACAAATGTAATCCAGCAGAAAATAAGTTTTTCTCTCAAAATGTATCTAGAAATGCACTTTACTTGTATGGGATTCTATTTTTTAGGAGACATGTCTGGCACGTATTTCTGAAACATTCTCTGCAACAAAAGAAGTTTTTCTGCAAAAAAATAGAAACATATTTTTTTCCAAAATAAGATCCCTGGAAATAAAATCAAGAAATACATTGCGGTAGTGACCACATACAATAAACAACTCCAACCCAAGAAATATACAGACTTGTTATCACTCTTTGGATCCAACAATGTAGAATATGTGTTGAACAAAACATGACTCTGCTGTCTGTTAAGCGATGCTCAACTCGCATTTATCATGTAAAAGCTCTTTAGTTTCCTCAGATTCCTCCTTCCTTTGCTCTACTGTGGCTTATGTTTGGTAACATGAAAGGAGGGAAGCCGCCTGTTTCCCTGCGGAGTGGTAACATCTCTATTTGTAGTCCCGGGGGGCCGGCACTTGTCAGCGTGCAGCTCTACAGAGACAGATCCCTCCTCTGACTCTGAGGGAAATCACCTCGTTTGTTTTGTGTCAATCCACTCAAATCCTACACGGCTATTGTGCTGCTGCTGCCTCGGCCCTCGCCGGCTTTCCCCAGAGGATACGGGCCGCATTATTTCTGTCCTTACGTCAAAGAGGTCACCTAGAGTTTACAAAACCTTTTGTTTTCTACCATGCATAAACAGTAACTACTACAGATTTAAATTTACACCATTGCCAATAATAATACTTGTTTCTCATTAGTAGACAAGAATCCATTAAAGCTGTATATCAGGAAATGCTTTTGGCTGCATTTAAGTAGCAAAACTCCACAAGAAGTTTCAAAATATGGATGATGATTTTCAGTTTTCCTGATTTGGTTGGTGGCAGTAATAATAACACCAGACTGCACATCAAGGTACCACAGTATGCACATATTATATTGGATTTGTGGCAGTGGACTTTGCCTATGCCTTGTTCATTTTCTTAAAAGCAGTGTTAATTGTTTTTTGGCCACCCGGGAGCAGTGGAACAAGCTGTGAACACCACACTGACATCACCTCGTAAAGTTGTTATAGCAGAAGTGTTACACATCCAGCAGATACATCCAGCAGAATTAGCATTTACTCCATTCGTTGCTGAGCAGGCATTTGGTTTATCACAGCTTTTTGGTTTAAAAAAAGCTGCCTGCTGGGACTGACTGAACCAAGTCAGACCAAAATGGTGAAAGAAAAGGTGCTAAAATGAGCTGAAGGGCTCAGGTGGCCACTACACTACAAGTGACCTCTTTCACCTTACACACTGCCATCGGGTGCATTATTCATTTAATAATATTGATTAGTGCAGCTGTAACATTAAGCTATCTCATTGAGCATGATTTTTCTTCTCGGTGGCACTTTTCAAGTCACTATTGGCCTTTTATTTAATAAAGTATATCAACCAGTCATGATGAGGCTAGCTGGCTTTATGTGGCCAGTTTCTTCCTTACCTTTAATGAACAACTGTCTCCTTGTATTTCAAGCACCACTGGTTGTTCCTCCTGCCTCATGCAACTGGGATTTTCCAGGATTCACTGGAAAGCTTTTGCCTGAACCTGCCAAGTTAGAGTGCGGAGTTAGCATGAGTCAAATACATTTACTAAATTACTGTATTTAGGTACAGTTTTGAGGTACTTTACTACTACTATTATTTTTCTACTTCATACTTTCTCTCAGCTATATTCAAGAGAGGAATATTCTACTTTCCGTCCACTACATTTATCTGACAGCTTTTTTAAGATGAAGATTTTGCAAAATCATATAACAAGTTTTTCCAAATACAGCACATAGTAAAAGATGAAACCAGTCCAACCTTTTTGGCTTCTTACAAAAAGCTGGACTCAGTGCAGCTCTACCAAGTAGTGATTTTTCACATGGTTTCATTTCAATAAATGTTCCTTTGATCCAATATTTCATCAGAAATCACAGATTAGAGAAAAACTGAAAACTGCTTTGTAAATCCGAACATAGTTTTTTCTTCTTTTCTCTCCCATTAATCCATTTTGGAGGCTACAAGTTTACCCGCTGTCCCTGTATATAAAGGTCAAACTACAGCAGCTACAACAGTAACATGCTGCTGACACTCTGATGCTTCACTATTAATAATGTAATCATGTCATAATATGTCTAATTATATCTTTACTTTAATACTTTAACTACTTTTTGCGGATAATACTTATGTACTTTTACTTAAGTAGGATTTTTCATGCAGGACTTTTATTTGTAATGGATCATTTTTACTTAGCTTACTAACTTACTAACCCTAACCTTAACCCTTACTGCATTTTACTTAAGTAATGATCTGAACACTACTTCCAACACTGCTTACAGCCACAGTAATAGGAAATAGGATGAAATAATGGAATAATCACAGTAAAACATTGAATACATGTCAGTGCTGTGATTTTATAATATAAAGATGCAAACATATAGCATTTAAGTACAGTACATTCATGCTGAGATTTGATAGATTATATAGGCTAATCCCTGTGTGAGCATAAAACTGTCAATCCTGCAGGCAATTCACACCCTTTTGTCCATCCACTGGACTCAGCATTGCATTATTATTACCAATACATGATTTCTAAGTTTTTATTTTAAAAGATGAATAAATGTATTGGCTGGTAGAGCCACTGTGGCTGTTTGACCAAAAAGGTCTTCATCAAAAATGTTGGCACTAAATCAAACCTGGTCAAACATCTGATTTCGGTGACATGAACATTCTTTACACACATATCATTAAAGTTGACAGGTGCTACATTGTCACTGTACTACAGTATCCACCATTCATCTTGACAGTATGTGGCGGCATAAACAACATGAGACAGAAATAATAAGCATTGTGAAGCAGTGTACCAAAGCAGGTGCAAAGACGCCCACTTTTTCCTCCCCCATCCCCGAAGAGCCCCCCATATCACACACAGATGTTTCCCATCAAAGGCACCCACAAACCTCTCCACCCCGAGTATGTAAACCAAGATAAGGACCCATTCAAACAGAGGGACTCTGCAAAATGCACCTTGCTAGCTTTTCTTTCTTTTACAATATGCACTTCAAGACTGGGAGCCGCTGCTTCTTTCTTTTTTTCTTTCTGTGAGGGTCACATATGCTTTAGCGCCGTGAGCAAAACATGTAGGTAGGATGTCTGTGATAGGCGTTTGCAAATTGACAAGAAAAAGGGATAATACCAGAGTGGTATTTGGATGCGGCAGGGAAAAAAAGCAAATGATTGAATAACAGTAATTAAAGCAGTTATTCGTTCGGCGAGCACCTGCATGAGGGATGATATTGCTCCTTAATTCAGCTCAGTTTAACTTCTCTCAGCCGGTGGTTCCAGCATCGCCTCATTAATCGCTGATTGGCATCGAGCTGTTCACAGGAACAAACTGTTTACTCTGTCTTGCCTGCTTTCTCTGGGCTGCATGTGGCGACGGCCTCGCTCAAATGCAGCATTAAGGCCTATTGTACCGAATGAGGCCAGCACTGCGCTTTTTATGTTCTTTTGTGGACTGTGTGATAAGGCTGATTCACATATACATAAACTTCACAGGATTATGCATTAGTGTACAATTATATAGCGCATTCTACATGATATTTTTTTACATGCGGTTTGGAAGTTATGCGTGAACAACACATAGCAAAAAACTCCTGTCTGTCCAGGTGGCTGTCGCAAATAATCTAGCCTTAATTACTTTTCCTTTTTGCAGATCGCACAGAGCAGACAAAACTTTCAGGTTACAAAAAAACAGAATTTTACTCTGGGTGGGATGGCCTTGCAGAGTACTTAAACCACTGTAAACTCATGATATAAGGGCGAATCAAATGGAGTTTCATTCATTTTAGTGTATTAAACATTAAAATCTGTAAAAAAAAAAAAAAAACAACACATCGGGTAAGCTCGGGTAAGCTACACTAATCAATATTTTAAAGATCTTATGTTTCAGATGTGTAATCTGAAAGCTGCCGGTTATAGTGATGCACACATACAGAATTATCACCCAAATCTGCAGTTCCCATCGGCTCTGCTATGTTTTTTTTGCAACTTCGCTGTTTTGGTTTAGTCGTAAAACTCTCATCAACATTGCTTCC
Source organism: Chromis chromis (assembly GCA_900302755.1). Classification (NCBI taxonomy): domain Eukaryota; kingdom Metazoa; phylum Chordata; class Actinopteri; family Pomacentridae; genus Chromis; species Chromis chromis. The sequence continues at coordinate 22,432 of OMNN01015395.1, forward strand.
AGTCACAGCAAGCAGCTGTTTCCAGATAAATAAACTCTAATAATCTAATGAGCATGCCATCCATCCATCAGTTTTCTACCACTTAGTAGCAGGCTAGCAAAGCAGTCCAGACGTCTCAGTCCTCAGCTACGTTTTTCATCTCATGCTGCAAGATCTCAGGGCGTTTCCAGACCAGAGACAAGACAAACCAATCAGCCAAAACAAAACAAAACACCCGACTAATAATGTGTCGGTCCCCCTCGTGCTGCCAAAACAGCTTGACCCATCAGACATGGACCTCTCGAGGTGTCTTGTGACATCTGGCACTAGGACGTTGGCTGAGGACCCTTTGGGTTGCATTGGGGCCTCCATTGGGTCAAGTTTGTTCTGGCTAATTCCACCGATACTCATTCTGATTGGGATCTGGGGAGTTTTAAGGCTTTGGGCTCTTTGTTGTCTTCCTTGAGCTGTTCCAAAGCAGTTTTTTTTTAAGTATGGCAGGGCATGTGGACACCGATGCTGTTGGGGAGTGCAGTTTATTTGGAAGTGTGTGTTGAAGTAGGTGTCAAAGTAATATCCAGATGAAAGCAGGACTCAAGGTTTCCCAGCAGAACATTGCATTGTAATGAGATAATCAACGTTCACATCACCTGTCAGTGGTTTCATTGTTGTGGCTGATTGGTGCATAATATCTCTCCAGTGTGTTTTGGGTCTTCCCCAGTTGGACATACCTGGAAAAGCTCCAATGGAAGGCTCCCAGGAAGCATCCTGATCTGATGCCCAAACCACCTCAGTTGGCTCCATTTGACAGGGAGGAGCAGCGACTCCACGCCGAGCTCCCACCGGATGTCTGAGCTCCGCCTGTAATGGTGAGCAAAGCCACAAAACAGATTTAACTAATTTTGTATTTGTGGTCTTATTCTTTCTCTGTACTGTAGTGCACAACTTTTACCGAATATAAAAAAAAATAAAGATACACAAGACTGTTTTCACTTTCATTTCACTTCATATAGAACATAAGGTTATCAGGCTTGCATGCACGTTCATAGACATACCTTTCTTGGGGCCTTACAGGGACGAATCTCGCACACCTGCCAGTCAATATAAAGTGGGGTCAATTCCCAAAGGGCACTGACTATAAAGCTTCCTACAGACAAACAACCTAATGTATGCATGATGGATCGGAGAGTGGGAATAAGCTATACATTCTCCAATATATCAAAACACAATTAGGTGAACTGACAATTACACTGAAAAGAGAACCTGTAATTATCTCTTTGAGGACTAGAACTTCAGTTGATGGGAAGTAATAGCTGGTTATGGAGGATAGTGTGTTCACATTGTTGTTTATCTGCCAAGCGAGTTTGATAAACTCACAAGTGCAGTTTATAAATAGTAAATTAGTAGCTTCAGTTCAGTCGGTTTAGTTGGTGAACATGGTTGTTTTCTAATCGACAAATGCTTAATTTCTCTTAAATGAAACCCAGTGGATTACAAAAAAAGCCCGGTCAGAGGTTTATAGGGATCAAAAGTGGTGGCTCATGAGGGACAACAGTCATTCATTCACGAGTACAGGGATACCTCGACCCGCGAACGCCCCTAGTCATGAACAAATCGGCCAACGAATACAATTTCCAAACAAATTTTGACTCTACGCGTGAACAATGCCTCGGTGCACGAACGCAAAAACACACAAACTCAGACAGCGGACAGCATCCGTTGTACTCAAGTTTGCGTGCTGTGAATATTGTTTGTTGTTGCGTCGTCTTGATATGATTTATTTTTTGCTTTTTGCATTAAATTAACCTTCATTATGGCTCCCAAGAAAATGAAAAGTGTTAGTGATAGTGGTGTTAAGAAGCGTAAGCGTATTACAGTAGAGACGAAGAAGGAAATAATAGCTAAACATAGTCTTCTAGGAACGTTGTCTTCCTCCTCCTCCTCTCCTCCTCCTCCTCCCTTTTCTATAATTAAGGTTATCTTTAATTCCTTTCTATATTTTTGCCATACATAAACCCATAAAAAAGTTTTTAAAATGTATTTTTCGGGGGCAGGCGAACAAATGAATTGGATTTACATTAATTTCAATGGGAAAAATTGTTTCGGTTTGCGAATAGAGTCAAAGAACGAATTAAGTTCGCAACCCGAGGTACCACTGTATATTATATGGGAGTTAAAAAAATTGTGGTCCAGGTTACAAATCAATTATAATTTTCACGGTATTGTATTTATGTTCATAGACAACTTAACACATATGCATCTTCTACATGAGATGGAGTATTTAATCTTTTTTTACATATCTATTTACGTTTTCTAGCATGAGATCCACAACATTCTGCGTCTAAAACAGAAGACCGAACAGGCACAGATCTGCCACCTTTGTGACCCAACAAGCTTGATGACATGGAGTTTATTTTTATTACCAACTCGCTGAAACAGATCAGAAATGTAACAACTGCAGTTAAAAGAGTACTTCAGTAGATTAGCACTACACTCTTATAATGTCAGATTCACAAAGGACTTTTTTTTTTATGATCAAAAACAGCAGAACCAAAGATATTGAGTTTTTTGCACAAAGTTTTCTTCCTTGTGAAAAAGCAGTATCTAGATTCCTGTAGATGCAACTCAGTCTCTGACTGTTGGGTGGAGATTTAGGTGTGATGAAGCCTTGAGATGCTGATGCCAAATCCAGAAGAGAATACTTGGTTTAACTTCCAACCCGTCACATGCGGCCACTTTGTCATTATGCCCCATTTGAACACATTGCGTACACTTTATCATCACTTTTTAACGCACAGGGCAGTCGGATTGACCTATGAAGTGCCCTGAATGTCAGAAATAGCTTAACCAAGTAGTTTGGTGCCTTGAATGAACCTCGGTCTTCTGGATGAAACTCCTGTGACTTGTGTCACCACTACCACTCCAACCTCCTCATGCTGCTCGTTTAAAATGGAAAAAAAAAACCTTATACATCTATTGGCGAAGACTGGGACCCCCAAAACACCTTTTGCATATCTATGTGACATCAGTGGCTTAGCTGCAGTTTCTGATGCCCTACTAATGACAATGAGTTGGATGGAAGTGAGCAAGGACCCATTTTTTACATTTTCACACCCAAGATTTCCACTTTTCAAACTTGTTGTCTCTCAAATCACGAGAGGCACTTCATGCAATTTCATGCAGCTCCCTCTGGAACCTCTAAAAACAATTAATTACCCATTAACACTTCTAATGCTGCAAAGATTGACATTAGAAACACAACAAAAACAATTAAAATGTAATGTCCTCTCATCTGTAACTTTAAATGTGTGCATGCCGTTCTGCCCTGGTCAGTGCATTTCCTGCCATTACTGCATGTGATATGGTTCATCTATAAATGTTTATGGTGTATAATGGTTTCTGCCAGGTTGCTTTCATGTATTTTTTTTTTATAAATATGTGTAATTATTGAGGGTGGGTTTGTTGTTAGCACAGACTGATCTGTGCAGTATTGGCTGCAATACGGCAGTGACAGGTGCCTCCAGACAGGGCATCCAGTTCAGCAGCTTGTCTCTCATCATTGTTGCGGTGCAGTAAATAGTTTATTATCCTTTCTGATAACACTGCTTTGTGAAGGAGGTTTCTGCTTTATGTCAGCCAGATTGACTGCCTAAGTTGGTGAGTTTGGTCTTCAATGTGGCAATAGCCTAACAACGTCTCAATTGCTATCCTCCTGGTCCCCCCTTAGAGTCCCCCTTAAAGTCCCCCCTCTGGTCATTGATTAAAGCCCTAGAAACTCATTTATGTGTATCAGAGTTAAACCTTTTAGAAGTGTTTTTTTCCGGGCGCCCCGATAGCCTAACGGTTATGTCGCGTGACCTAAGTGCTAAGGCGTAGCGGCTGTCCCGGGTTCGATTCCGACCTTGGGCGTTTACCGCATGTCCTTCCCCACTCTCTCCCGTTTCCGATTCTATCCACTGTCCTATCCAATAAAGACATAAAAAAAAGGCCAAAAATAAATCTTTTTAAAAAATAACGTTTTTTCCATTAAAATCATCCTTTCCTACTTTAAAATGCAACCATGTCTTCACAAAATTCCATCTCTATACAACTAAACTACATTCTAAAATACATTTTAAACGGATCGAAATTTGGTTTTAAAAAATAAATGTAATTAGTGACCTGTCATGTAGAGAGAAAGGTCACCAGTTTGAAAGGAAAGTAGGAAGGGGAGTTGGTAGCATAAACCAGCAACCAGACTTTCACCTAGAAGACCAGGGTTTGCTGGTGATGGACAAGAAATCATCATTGTTTCAGAATTAAGTTTAATTTTCTGTTGTGGTTTACTTTCACTTCCTTTCTGGTTAGGTTAGGCTAGGTTTAGGATAATATCCTGCTTTGTTGGACTCTTTTCCATGTTAGAAGCTTGGCTATGGTTGAGCAATGTCA
>OMNN01015402.1:2527-13600 GCA_900302755.1 Chromis chromis
TTATTTTAAAGATTTGTTCTGTTTTGTTTATTTACAGATAATATTTATTAAAATCAAAAAGAAAAGTATTATTATCAAAATTTCTTTTTTCTAGCAATGTTGCTGCCAGACTTTCAGGATTTAAAATTTTTTATTTTTATTTTTTACAGTGTACAGTGTCAGTCAGATTTCATTACTAAACATTACAGGCCTCAGGCCTCTTTGATATATTGTCTTAACACATCTGCTAATAAAAAGTCATCTTTATTGGTGAACATATATGCAAAACTTCTCAAACATATGCATAGAAGATGATGTTGAGTAATGTGAAATGAAATCACGATCCAACACCCACAATCTAACAAAACTACTGACAAAAAAAAAAGACTGTGACTTATGGGCATATCTAGAGGTACTGGTCCATTCTTAAACATGCATAATAAATATGAAGTGCAGTTGCCTGGCTCAGATTGCAGTGAGTCTACTGTGATTTGTAGGCACATTGAGGCACATTCTGTTTTTAACCCTAAAGAAAAACTCAGAAATCACCAACATACAAAGATGTTAAAAATAGTTTGAAAAATACAAACAGCCCCAACAGGACTCATGATGAATATTGGACTGTGTCTCTCTCATGTGTTACATGACAATTTTTGACTTGGCTTTCCGATGGATGACTGGCAATTGAGTGTTGCCCTCGTTGATTTTGAAAATGTCCTTTCAGTAGCTTCCTCTAACAAAGAACAAACTGTGGGAAGCAATCGCAAGTTCATTTCAGTGTGTAAGTTGTTTCCACCTGCTGCCTGGTTTCATTTCCTCTCACTCTCCCTCCCCCATGAGAACAGCTCTGCTAGAGTGATATTTTTTTGACTGAACAGAAATCAGTGTATTCAGAGGTTACTGGATGTTCACTGTGTTCATTCCTGAAAATATGCTATAATGAATTAATCCATATGTAATGAACCTCATTCTAATCAATCAAACCTTTTCCTTGAATAACTGCAACTATTGATTTTTAGATAAAGTATTTAGGTAAACCCAACACCTTTGACTTAGATGACAGGTTTTTGTCAGCATTATAAACAGCTGTACAGTTTTTATGCGATCTTTAATTTGCAGCATCATACAACAGTTTGATTTCACCGCCCATTTAAACACTACTATGCACTTTGTTTATTCTTAAAATATTTTATGAACACATGGTATTAATGCTAGGCCTAACTGAATGAATTAAACATGATACTTTATATCTGTTTAGTCAACTGCTAATAAATAATTACAAATCTGTTTTATATCTGCCAATTTTCATGCTGCAACTTCCTCAACATGCAGGCTGTGTGCTCTGCCACATCTGAACTAGCAGCATGTATTCAGTGCATCAGACAGCTGTTGACGAGGAAGAAAAAGTAATTTGCAGCTTTCTGTCTGTTCACAGGACTGACAGTGACAGCGAGAAAGCACCCTGCTGCAAATGCAGGGCTGTCACCATTAAGATGACATACCTCGCACCTTGAAAAGTCCTTGAAACTGTGTGTCTGCTGGCCTGCCACAGTGTCAAACACTCACGCTCGTTTTGAAACTTGAATTACTTTGCATAAGTGTGACGTAGAACCACCACCACCAGGAAACAGCAAAATCTAGTGTTGGCATTTCATAGGGAACATTTGATCACTCTGGCTGCCAACTGTCAACACTCAAATTCCATCGGCTCCTCCACATCATGACCTGTCAGCTAACAGTTTAGTCACATGTCTTCAGAGAGTTTACATAACTCTGAAGGCACCCTGCTTTTTTCTGCTGCGAACGCACAATCACAAGATGTGACGGGACAGGAGGTGGGAGAGAGAGAGAGTTGGGAAGACAGAGAAGAAATGGAGGACTAGAGTGAGTAGAAAAGAAAGCAGATTGGATCTCTGACCTGGCAGGGAATGTGACAAAGATATAATGGTGCGAGTCAGAATCAACACACACATCTGCCTTTAAAAACCAATCAGTTTGCTGTAACTGTTTAAAGGCAAATTGATTCTAATGCCATCTCTACAACAGTTGTTACAAGAGTGGCAGATGACCTACTCAAATTAAAGCTGAGACCTGACACTTTAATGCAGAGCCCTTCTGATTCATCAGTTGGTCGATATGGTCTGCTGATATCACAGATATATCTGTATCAGCATATATGTTGTCTGATATGAGGCAATTGCCACATATCAGACGTATAATGCAGTAATAGATGCTAGGGGTAATTTAAAAATGTTGTCATCACATAGTTTGTCCAGTAGATTGGATCTGAGTCCAGTCTTTCCAATACTGTAAGCAATATGTGCAGCACATGTAGCAGAGTACATATCTCAGTCAGTGAAGTGCTGTCTTCACGTTAAGCTTCTAGTTCTCAATATTACTCTAACATATATGTATGTCACTCCATTCTTTACAATACTCCCAGCACTGTCTGCAGCACATGTAGCAGAGTACGTATCTCAGATGGTGGTGCGGAATCAAGTGTTCTTATCATGACCTGATCTGTGAAATACTGTAGTTTGTGAAATACACTGCTGGTAACTTGATCAGCAATGATACCATCATTTTCCATTTTCAATGTTACTCTAACATATCTGTATATATCAAAGGTCTGTCCCGACTGTAGATGAATGTAGATGAACTGTACAGAATACAGTATAAAGACTTGCTTAGAATGCAGACTGTCTTTATAAACAGTCACAAGTATTGCAAAATTTAGCTTGTAGTGAGTTTGCAAACAGAAGATTAACACAACATAGTATGTGCCCTTTTAAGTTGCTCTTGTCCTCCTCTACCATTCTTTTCTGTATTAGCATCTATCAGTTGGCCACTATAATTGACTGATATTGGCCTGTCAGAGATGTATCTGTATCGGCATACATGTTGTCCAACATACACCAACATGAATCCCTATATGTACAGAATATAATGCCAAATTAGATGCTTGGGGTAATTTAGAAATCCATCAATTCAAATGTCATCATGCAGTATGTTCAGCAGATTGTCTCTGACTCAATTCTTTACAAAACTTTCCGCACTGTCTGCAGCACATGCAGGACAGAACATATCACAGATGGTGGTGCAGAGTCAAGTTTTGTCTTCACGGTGATCTGCTAACTAGTTTTTTAAAATACATTGCTGGAAAGTTAATAAACAATGACCCCATCATTTTACTTTCTCAATATTACTCTTACATATACGTATGTATATAAAGAACATTGGCCGATATAACGATGTTTGTAACAACAGAGCATTTAGAATAATAAAACTGACAAAATACTTGTTGTCTGGAATATAGGCCAATGTGAACCTACAACTGTGATCTGTTTAAACTGCAATGAAAAGCACAGTACAGTATATAGACTTGTTTAGAATCTTTATAAACAGTCACAAGTATTGCAGCTTAAAGCTTACAGTAAGTTTGCATACAAAACCACACAGTATGTGTCCGTTTTAGTTACTCTTGTCCTCTGCTACCATTCTTTTCTGTATTAGCATCAACTTTCTGCCAATCAGTTTTTCTCTCCAGCATCACCTTTCCTAAACATTTTACTCCTCGTCCTACCCATCTTCACCTCCCAATAACTCCTCTTTCTCTTGTATTGTTTTTTTTTTATCCTTCTATCTCTTGCTTTCTCTTTTGTGGGTCAGGCTGCTGGCAAACACTACATATCTGTTAAGAGGCAGTACAGCAGCCAAACAAGGCCCGAGACAGAGAGTTGGGCCGAGTCAAGGACACACATAAAAACTCACAGTCATGTTTCATCACGTCAGAGGACATTATATTGACATACCTTAAACTGAAACATAGCCACTACTTGTCTAAGCCTAACCCTTATGCTAACCTTAAAAATCATGTCCTCACCATAAAATTTAATGATTTACTCTACGGGGGATTGTTTTTGTCCCAAAAATAGAGTCAAGTGCCAAAACAGAGTAATGTCCTCACAGAGTAATAGGCACACACACACACAAATGCACACACAGCTAAGAAAAATAACGGAAAAGGGAACAGGAGGACAAAGAGAAACAAGCGAAGTTGAGGAAGGGACAGGGAGACAAAGCGCATTATCTCACAGCTCATTGACTTTGCACAGCCTCTGGACGGAAATAAAACTGCCACTTTTACTATTAAATTCCTTGTATCCACACGAATACACACATGCGCTTTTCTGTGTAGCTTGAGAACTTTCCTGAGTAAAATCTTGTTCATAAACACACTATATATATGTATACGTGTATCAATGACATTGCATTGAGAGTCTGATGTCCAAGCCAAAAGCACTGCGGCTCAGGACTGAACCTTGAACGTGAATCGAGTTTTCTGCTGCTATTAATATAAATCACAGGAGGAATGTGTGTAAAGTACTTCTCATCCTTTACTGACCACATAGTCCTTAGGAGAACCTCATGTCATCAGTGATTGTGACTCCATGGACAGCTGTCAAAAGTCATCCACATCTAACATACATCAGATCCAGTTAACCTCAAGATGAACATGTAATGACACTTATATTTGAATCTGCCTTCTGAGGAGTGCATACAAAGTGTCAATGAAGGTCATAAAAGCAGGGGTTGAAGGGTGAATAAGTGAGCATACGGACAAATCCTAAACATCATTTGCCTTGTGGACGATTATGTGAAGCAGTAAAGTGGAGCATCCATTAGTGAATCCATTAGGTAAGTGTCCTAAAACAACAGGAAAAGCTCTTCCATTTGTATTCAAAACATTCAGTTGTTAACAAAAAATGAGACACGCAGTTATTATGTTACAGCGTTTGCCTGTTTGACTTGCACTGACCCACCATTATGTGTGGTTATCCTCTATCTGTTGCCATTCCTTGTTAGAACATTACTCTAGTTTCCAAACCAAACCACTATGCATACTGTGACTACAGAAAGGTTTCCCAGTTACATTATTTTGAGATGTGTGAATGAACTCGGCAGAAAACAAAAGAGTTGAAGAGGAGGAGTGTAAAGTGTAACACTTTCTTTATCCAAAATAATCTGTCTTAGTAATTATATTAAATCTGGAAGCTGTATTTTTAACAGAGAGAAGGTTTGGTTTGAATTCGGACAGCTCACTCTCTTAGTATTTATATGTGGTGTAACTAAAATAAAAACACCAGGCTCTGTAGAGTAGAGTTTCTACCCTTTTGTGTTGCTGTATAAGCGCCTTTCCTGCTGCACGCAAATCTTGATTGTTAGTAAATGGGAAACGTATCTACTCTCTTTTAAAATTGATGAGACAAAAAGGGCGGCTGAATAATTTACATGACGGATGAACTTGCTTGAGACAGGTTTCCTTCTGACAGGCCACATTTTTATATGGGAAAAATCCAGTTTTCTGTTGGGGATGTTGGCCTCACTACCATGTATGACTACCTGCTGTAATGAGCTTTAGTGATCAGTTGCTAGAACAAATTACAAATCTGCTTTTGCCCAAGGAACATGTGAAGATAATACTTACTTTACAGGCAGTTTTGAAAGTCAGAGGTCTCACACTTTTGCTAAATGATCTATTGTTATCTATTATGCAGCCAAAAAATTTCACATGGGCAATAAGCTATTGGTGACATTGCATTTGGAATAAGCCTTTAAAACACCACTAATACTTATACTTGCTGTGTCAGTCACACTTGTGAGGAGTATATTGGACGATATTGTTTTAACAATGTATAGGTCAAAGACTTGTACACATTGCCTGAGTGAAGAAAATTAATACATCAGTTTTCAGATAATATTTTTTTTAAAATAAAACTACACTTCATTCTTCTTGTAAATTGAGTGAGACTTCTCATGTGCTGCTTCTAATTCCAGAAAGCTAAGAAAAGCTTTACACCAGTCTGTGGTGCAGCCTGTCATTTCTCCTTGCCTAAAGTTTAACTAGCAGGAAGGGCTTGTAGCTCTCTTACATGTAGCTCAATTACTTTGGCTTCAGTGAAGAACATGAAAGATACAGAACTTAAAATGCTGATTTACAGGTTTTTTTTAAAGGTTTCTAAAGGTGAACAGTCTTGGTTAAACAGGGGAAAAGACTAAAGAAGCAGGTTTCATATTGGATGGTTTAAGAGCATTGTTCTGTTTTTTAAAGGAAACTGCCCAACTGGCTATAGGTTTAATGTTCACATTTTATGAGTACCAAATAAATTCAACAGCTTTGGCTATTTTAATGTATATTAATTTTGCTTGGCAACAGCAAACTATGTTTTGTTCAAAACATCCACTCACCCCTTTGCAGATGGACACAGCTTCTTTAGACAGGGACTTGGGGTAGGACACATTGTGCTCCATAATGGACTGGAACAACTCATCTTCATCCTCACCATCAAATGGAGGCTGTGAGCAGTAGGACACAGATTTCAGCGAGTGTTTCATCTATTATCAGTTAATAAATCATCTTCTACATCTCCTGTTCTAGACAGGTAAACCGTTTAAATTGTTCTGTAGAGACACCACTGAGACCCACAAAGACATGAAAAAGGAGTTAAAACTGTGGAGAACAAGTTTCACAGGAAGACCTTGCAGGGCAAATGAAGTGGATGACCCAGCTTTTTTCCTCTTCTCACTGGGTCGTTATCATCAGTAACCATAATGTGGGTGTTTTGACAGTCCATAAAATGAATTATTCGTCATTTCCACTCCACTGGCCCCTTCGACTAGAGGTAGCCTGTGTGCGTCATGCCCCCTTTACCTGATTTCACACAAGGCAGAAGGAAACGGAGGATGGGAACATCTTAATAGGTAAAATCTTTGTTAATTGTTTAACAGCTGACACTTCTTCGGAAATTTAAACTATACCCATCTTCCTGTTTTGCTTAGGGCTTTTGCATTTGCTTGAACTTTGCTTTTGGCCTTTTGGAATGGGGGTCACATCCAAATCAAGTCATAAATATCTTAATAAGTTACTTAGTACTGAGGTTTTGAGGCTTGTTTTATTAAAACTTGCAACTCTTTTGATGGAATGAGATCTTTTTTCTTTTTTTTTTATCTTTATAAACCTTTTTAAATGAAAAAGGATATTAAGAAATTCTCCTCAAGGAAGTTATAGTAATTTCAAGTAACTATCAATGCTTCAGATAAAGTATTGATCATAAAAAGACCTTGCAAAACGTATCCATGAAGACATGACATTGTTCCAATGCACCACATAGAACTTCTTAAGCCTTAAGCCAGTTCTATGTTGGATAAATAAAAAACTGTGGAAAATTTGGTAGCTGTTCAATGCAAAAAAGTTGGATTGGCTCAGTTTGAGCACAGATAGGTGCACCTCCTGAGGAACCTTTACGCTCTTCTTCTCACGACTAGTGATATTTTATTCCAAAAGAAGCACTTCTTTGCCAGCCAACAGATTATTGACATGTTCACTTGAACCACTAAGAATGTTGTCTAGAATATTGACTCGTGTCTCCTAAAAGCACACCATGCAGCATCCAGGAATAAACAAAGCAAATGTGAAACAGTAAGCTTTACAGGTATTAAAAAAAACAAGAGGGTAGTTGTTAAATTGAGAAATAGGAGAATTTTAATTTGCTCAATTTCAGCAATAAACAAACTGCAATCACAGCATCTGTTAGGTTTTTCTGCTTTTTTATGCCATTTAATGGAGTACATATGTTATCAGGAAAATCCATAGTATCCATTCCATGCCATGATTAGTATTTTAACATTGACATTCTCAAATATTTATACATCTTCAACAGCCTGATTCATGATTTACTTCATGGAGACTTGTTTTGTTGTCCACAAAAGGAAGGCAAGTCCCCATAATATGACAGTCTAAACAGATTCATGTCATAACAACATGACTAAAGCAACTGCAGACAAATAAACACGCACAAAATGCATTAGTCAAATCTGAGTCAAACATAAACTTGAGTAACTACATTAAAAGGGTGAAAGGTTACAACAATTTGGCTCTGCCCTTATGACAGAAGGGTAAAAGCAGTTCTGTGTGTCTGTGTGTGTGTCAGTGTTTCTTTATTATTAGAGCTGGTGGGAAGGTCTTTAGGAAGCACCACCTGAGTACATTTAGGCCTCAGCAGAGCTTTACTGCTTGGGGAACTTGCATGTGGGAAAAACGTAGGTGTGAGCAACCTGTGAGTGAAGTTGTCAGCATAATCTTTAGCAGGCTATTACATAAGACGCACCATCATGTGGGTGTGTTTGTGGGTTTGCACTACTCACCTGTCCTGCCAGCATTTCATATAGCAGAACTCCATATGCCCACCAGTCTACAGAGCGTCCGTATGGCTGATATGCGATGATCTGTGGAGGAAGAAAGAGAAAGACTTTAGAAATTCAGCTCAGTTCAACTCAAAAAACTAATCTACTGTTGGAAAATATGACAACACAGCCTGCAGGCAGATGTTGGCTAATTGACTTTTGATACCAAACATGTGAACTTAGCAAAAAGTTTGGTTCAGCCCGAAGGCTCAAAGATGACCTAAAATTCATCAGGTGGAATTTCACTACTGTGTCTATTTATACTGAACAAAAATACGTAACAGTTTAAAATAGTTTAGAAAAGTTCTAAATACTTAAAATTTGATTTGATACGATTTTGAAATCCCAGTTTTGTTCATACACTGTAATCAAAGTTTTATATAATGTAATATTTTAGGTATCTTAAGTGTTTTACTGCTCCCATATCGGTAGACTATTTGGTTTTCAAAGCTACACAAGAAAACTGCTTGTTCACAATAAGGGTATTATGAAGCTACACTAGATCACAGCATACATGGGATCTCTTTGGACCTGCACTATATACCATATATTAAATATTCAGCAAGTCACAGATTCTCTAAATATTTCATAGCATGATTCACCCATTACAAGTTTATCCACTTGTCCTATATTCTGTTACCTCTATCTGCATTGAATGTACAATATGATTAGATCACAAAGATATTGTACATTGTTAATTCATAATACATACACCTCAGCTGCAATATCGTCCATGGACTTCTTCCCTGAATGTTTGTATATTTTACATGCACACTGTCAGCTTATAGCAGCTCTGAATTATCCAATAACTTAATTGAAGATCAAAATCTGCACACAAATTGTGCTTTTTTAAAAAAAAATATCCTTGATGAGAAGTTGACATGTAAACGAAGAAGAGAAATTTAAAGCCAGCTTTATCTTAAAGCACTACAGACACACATATAAGACGTCTGGCAGCAGCCTTGAAAATCCTGTTTGAAACATTTAAAACTGATAGACAACTCGCTTGCTTTTCTCTTCATACAGTGACAATACTCAGACAAGGTATAAAGTCTAAAGCACGGGTGTGACCGCGGCTGTGACTAGCTATGAAAGCTGGATGATCCCCACATCACCTACATTTTTAAATCACCTGCAACAATCTAATTTATTTTTTGCCATGGTTGAACAAAGACGATAGGAAGCTCAGAATTTCTTGACAGAAAAGGGGCATTTGGTGTATGGGAAGGGAGTAGATAACAAATCACAGACGAGAGTCGCTGTATATCATTTCACAAGAGACAAGCTTAGAGCTACAATAACGAAATGGTGCGGCTGCAGCTGAAGCTTAAAAAGATGGTCAACGTATTTCTAAAAACAAAGTTCAAGACAGGAATAAAAACTTTTACCAACAAGTGTCATATAGAAATTTGTCAAAAGACTTGAGATGATTGAAAAAGTTATGTTTAATTTCTGAGTAGACTGCAGAATTGTGTTTTTTTTTTATGGTTGTATGGTTTTCATATTCAATATCATGCCATTTACCAACCTTTTGTGCCTGCTGATAAACTTTAGATACCACTACCAAAATAAAAGTCCTAATATCTCATTACGAAGGTCTATTACAAGGTGAGCCAATGTCACCCAAAAGTACTGAATGGCTATAGTCATAATACAGATGTTATCATTTTACCTTCAAAGGCAAAGAGAGAAACAAGAATAATCAAAGAAGACACTGGAGCACATATAAACTGCTAGAAAAGCCCTCTCAGCTGTGACATTTTCTCTGGTGGCAGAAGGATTTCCTGTGGATTCCACTGACATTGACCAAGGTTAGGAGTTTCACCCATTCTGACCGTGTTCACACCACTGTGACGACACACATATTTAAACTTCACACCCGCTTACACATCTGACCATTGCTAGAGAGCCTCGTCGATATAACAGCAGCTGAATGGAGCCATGTGCATCGACACAATTCCGGCTTACTCAAGCGCACCACACATTCATGCACACACACCGAGGATGCACGATGATGAGGGCATGTCGTTGCTATTGGCTTTAAAATGAAATATCGGCATCAGCCCAAAATGAACATTGACAGGCGGATAAGATGACGTTGACTAATGCTCAACGCTGTGTCCTCAGAGCAAGAGTGTTCATGCTGAAGAAGATTACATTTGTTTACTTGTTTTGAAACTTGTGCAGTTGGTTGGCTTTGCCCTAGTTGTGACTAATGTCAGGACTGTGTCAGGAAGGGCATCATCCAAGCCTGTCAAATTAGTGTGAAGTTTACAGTTTTTTTTGTTACATAAAATAAATATTGCAAGTTTTAGATGTAAGTTGGAGTAGTTTTCTTATTTTGCCCGGTAAATATGAACATTTGAAAAGCATTGTAATTTATGGCTGCATCTGCATCATCTAGAGTAGGCATTGGTGATGGGGACATTGGAGACACACAGGAAATGGGGAAAGAGGGAGTAAAGGCTTGGTGTCTCTTCAATAGGTGGGAAAAATATGTGCAAAATGAGAGCAGAAATCCAATAACATGCATCTCTAACACACACAAGCCATACAGGACAATATGATGACCAACACACAAACAACCTTAGGTGTGTAACTGTCATACATCGCTTTGGGTCCCTTTCTGAGTAACATTAGACCTTTGCTGCACACATGCAGCCCAGAGACACTCCTCCAGCCTAGTAACACACACACACACACACACACACACACACACACACACACCCAAACAAGCATGGACAGCGTACTGTAAATGAGAAAGGAAAAACTCACATGTTGCAGCACAATATATGCATGTGCACGCATACGCATGAATAAAAAGCATAAACAGCGATTTGCTTAGATGTG
>OMNN01015402.1:13620-27729 GCA_900302755.1 Chromis chromis
GTAACTGTCATACATCGCTTTGGGTCCCTTTCTGAGTAACATTAGACCTTTGCTGCACACATGCAGCCCAGAGACACTCCTCCAGCCTAGTAACACACACACACACACACACACACACACACACACACACACACACACACACACACACACACACACACACCCAAACAAGCATGGACAGCGTACTGTAAATGAGAAAGGAAAAACTCACATGTTGCAGCACAATATATGCATGTGCACGCATACGCATGAATAAAAAGCATAAACAGCGATTTGCTTAGATGTGTGGAAGCAGATTGTACCACAACCTTCACTGCGTCACACCTGACCTCTGCCTTTCCCACGGGAGTCCACAAACGCACGCAAACACACACAGGTGGACGAACACACTTTAAGCTCTGCGCTGTCATTACGCTGCCCTGAAGGCTGATGGGAGTCAGCTGGGCTCGCAGTACATCCACATGTTCACCCTCATACAAAGACAAGCATGTGTGCAACCCCACTTGCACATATGTGTATTTGAATGTCTCTATAAGAGGCATAGTGGCAGAAAGCATTTATATGGCACAGATTCGATGTAGCAGGATATGTGACTTCACCAGTTTTCATCAGATTCCTATTTTTATCTGGGATTTCAAAGTGTTAGTTAACTCTGTGAACATAAAGCAGTGTCTGAGCGTTTTTTGCATTTTTGTCATATTTTTGCTCAATGTGGGTTCGTTTTCTCACTGCAATGTAAAGTCCTGCCCCTCTATTGAAACAGCTCAACCATGGCTAGAAGTAGAGAGAACCCAAAAATGTCTTCTGTGCAGTATGACAAAGCTACAATGCCATAAATTATAAACAAAGAAAAAAAATAAAAAAGTTGAATTTCATTAAATCTACATTTTCTGAAAATGGAAGCAGTGTGTACAACATTTTTCCAAGTTGCTGGAAGTGTTAACAATACTGAAAAAAATGTGACTCTACATACCATAGATACTTTACTGGTTATATTTTAATCCGTTTTCATCCTTGTCTCCTATCTCCTATGGATGAACACAGCCTGCAGTTCTGCCCAAAATAATCTTGAATTTTAGTCACATGACTGTTGGTTGCAGCTGAGTCACTAATGGATTCACAGAATTTATTGTTTTTCAAAGAATCTAGTTAGTACAAAAGCTTAATTTAGCCAAATTTCTAAATTAGACATGTAAAGTGATTTTGATGACATATATTGATTTTAAGCTGAGATTTGATTAACTTTCTTCCCATCGGAGAGTTGAAAATCTGATGATTCTTTCTGTGTCACAGTTTCTGCCATCGGATAAATGGTGTGATTTTGGTGATTTTTTTAAAAGATAACGTGTTTTTTTATCATTCAGAGCTTTAAAAGACAACAAACAATATATTTACAAGGCAGTCGTGTAATACCTTTCCTTGGTCTTAGTATGCGGAAGCCTCTTATCACAACGCCTCTATCCTTGACACTGGCGGACATGTTTCCTGAACCTCAAATGGTCAACTACATGTAAACAACATACAAACCTTGCATAACCTTTCACACGGCCTACTGCTTAAAACCCCTCTTGCCAAATGCCGTTGTTGTCACAGCTCTGCAGACCACCAAGATGAGGGCTGTTCTGCTCATCCTGCTTGGCTGCTGCCTGTCTGAGGCAAACGTCCTGGGACAGAGGTTGACTGCTATCACATATGCTCAAGATGAGCTGCCCGCTGAAGCAGATAGCTTCACTTTGCTCAGGGAGATGATAGCTGTTTTGGATGAACAGAGAAATGAGCTGCAACACACCAAAGAGCAACTGGTACAACTTCAGAAAGTACAGGGTATGTGTGGAGGGGAAATTAAAGATGCAGCATCTTTTCATGTTTGTTTGAAAAATATTGTTTAATCATGTAACTTTTTGAGGTCACTCACACTGAATTGTGTCATTTGTCCTGTACAGCGCAGAAGTTCATTAACAGCCCGATGGAGGAACTTTGGAAACAGGTGGATGCACTAAAGAAAGGCTATACAGGTACATCTGGACAGAAGGGAGATTACATTATTATACTGGTAGCTATGTATTTATATGTACAATTATGATGGATCCTTTCATTTTCCTAATATATCAATAATTCATTCACTTCAAACTTTTGTGTGTTGTTTCAGATTTCTGTTATTTTAGAGAATTTTCTATCACTACCTGTACATTTAACATTGTATTGTTTTCATTATTTATCTAAGACCATGAGGCCAGACTGAGAATCAGTGAGCTGCAGGAAGAAGAGCAGAGGAAGCAGGTGCAGCAAGTTGTGCGGCAATATACAGGTAACATATATTTATCCACAAAACCATCCATTGTAAAATACATCTCATCAAACCGGGAACACTTGTTACCCAAGAAGCAAGATCTCGCCATTTTTTTAGGTATAGCCAGTTAAGCTGACTCCCTAACCTTAAACTTTCACAATGGCCACCACCTGTGCATATGATTTTTTCTTGTATTCAGTCTTATTTAGATTTCAATTGCAACCTCCATTCATGTTTGTTCCATCCGTACTGAGCAGAACTGGAGGCCAGACTGAATGCCAGTGATTTGGAGGGTCAAAGCAGGCGAATGGAACAACTTCAGAGGGAAACTAAAGGTAATATAGTAAATGAGCCAATTATCAATGACCAGTGAAGTAGATTCCCCTCTCATCTCTGCTCATTTCGTCTCACCTCAGGATGTATATTTGACAAAATGCTTTAAGTCATGCAGTATTTATTCCCCAATTTTTAACAAATAGACTTGAATGCCAGACTGAAGGAGCTGGGGAATAAGTTTGGAGATACGGATGCAGAAGTGAAGGCACTGCAGGCTGCTGGTCAAGGTAAGTTAATTCATACTGAATTATCATGTGCATCTGGTTTTTAAAAAGTAATGTGACATGGCTTTTTGGTAGAATTATCTTTGTTACCAAATCTTTCATGTTTGATTCCTCCTTGTAATGACAAGATTTGGAGGTCAGACTGAACGCTACTGATGTCGAGGCAGAGACCCAAAGGATCCTGCTGGCACAGTTACAGACTGAAATTAAAGGTACAATAAAACAATTTAAAGATTATAAGTGTAAGTGTAAGACTCATAGGAGATAACATGTTTAATATGTAGGAAATAATACTTTTTATTTATTTATTTTTAATCTTTTCTTGGCTGTCAGAGTTTGAGTCCAGACTGAATTCCAGCGAGAGTTTAGAGGAGGAATTAAATGCCCGACTTAAAAACACAGAGACAGAGGTGGAGACTCTGAAGACTGCTGATCAAGGTAAAGAGTTAAAGAGAAGGAAAAAAACAAAAAAAAAGAGATCCTGATTAAAATAGTTTTATGCAAAATATTCTGTAATATATTTTCTTTAACTACTTATTCTTCTCTCTGAACCAAAACTGCAACCTGTCTATGTAATACAGGCCTGTATCATTCTATTTTTTATTTATATATTTATTTTTTGCTTGTTTATTCTAATAATTCTTATCTGTATTTTTATCCTCACTGAGCAGAACTGGAGGCCAGACTCAACGCCAGTGATCTGGAGGGCCAAAACACACGAGTGGAACAACTACAGAAGGAAAGCAAAGGTAATACAGTGAATCATTAATGCTTCGTATCGATTTCCTCTCCCGTTAACTGATCTGATTTCAATTCAAGATTCATATTTGACTGAATATAAAATGAGGCATATTAACATGCACATTTTTAACAAACAGAACTGAACATTAGACTGACAGAGCTCGGGAAACACTTTGGAGATCTGGACACAGATGTGAGGGCACTGCAGACTGTTGATCAAGGTAAATTAATTGCATTTTTATCCCTGTTGTTTGATCGTAAAAGCAGATGTTGCTCTGGGGAAATGTTCTGTTTATGTTTTATTCTTTCATGTGACAACCAGAAATGGAGGCCAGACTGAACGCAACTAATGTCCTAGTAGAGATGCAAAGAACCCAGGTGGCACAATTACAGGTGGAAGTTAAAGGTACATTAAATCAACTAAATTAGCAGTGAGCCGTCAGAAATCAAAATCAGGCTGCTGAGAGGTCTGATTCCTCGTTTTAACTGTCAGAGTTCGAGTCCAGCCTGGAGTCCAGCAACAGTCTGGAGAGGGAGTTGGCTGACCGACTGGAACAAACTGAGACCAAAGTTGAGGCCCTGAAGACAGTTGATCAAGGTAAACAGAGATCAACACTTGGTGGATATGTTTCTTCAGCTGCCATATGGAGTATAAGATATTCATATGTAGACTGTTTGCAGGGTTACCCACTTTGCCACTGATGGAAATTTCCATGAATTTTCCATGACCCCTTCATGATTAATTTCATCCCTTACTGGTTTGATAGCGTTGTTAAGTTTCAAAAGGGATGAAAAGACCCATTTTGCTCCAGCTGAGCTGAACTACCATGTAATGCAATACATCTTTGGAAAAAAAATACATATTTGGAAAGAAATTTCTCCCAAAATCAATACAATTCCCTGATTTTCCACATCTGGAAAACATTACACCAAATTTAAAGGATATTAATGACCAGATAGAGATTAATTAAGCTTTTTTTTTTATCTTGTATCATTTAATCTGACTAATTGGTAAATGGTCTGCATTTTTATAGTGCCTTTCTACCTTATTGGTACTCAAAGCGCTTTACAACGTGTCCCGCATTCACACACACACCAATGGTGATAGAGCTTCCATGCAAGGTCCCTGCCTGCCATTGGGAGCAACTTGGGGTTCAGTGTCTTGCCCAAGGACACTTCGGCATGCGGAGGGGCTGGAGATCGAACCGCCAACCTTGCTATCAGTGGACAACCCACCACCTGAGCACACAGCTGCCTAAACTGTACTCATGTTTTATTTTCCTGATCTCACTCTTAAACCAAAGGGTTGAGTTCCAGGTTGTTGGCCAGCGAAAGTCTAAGTGGGAAACTGAACATCAGCCTTGAAGATACACTGAGACAAGTGCAGGCGCTCAGTACAGCCAATCAAGGTAAAGAAAAAACAGTAAAAGCATGCCTATAAGGCTGACGCTGCTAATCACCCATATTTTGCCATATATTACCTAACAGATTACTTTTATTTTATTAGAAGTAGCAGCCAGACTGGGAGTTACTGAGAGCAAAACTGAGGAGTTGAAAACCAAGACTGAAGTCACAGAAAGGGAGATGAAAGCCCTTAAAACAGCTGATCAAGGTGGCCCTTTGATTTTGAACATGTGATCAGATTATTGGAGCGATTAAAACACTGTTTTATATGATTGCCTCTCAGCTTTAAACCAGATATAATGACTGAATTAATGCAATTCAACTTTCGTATCCTTTTTTCCACTAGAGCTGAAATCCAGACTAGAAGTCATTGAATCTGTGGCCAAGGAAATGAACACACGCTTTGGAGTTACTGAAACCAAAGTGGAGGCACTGGAAAACGCAAAAAAAGGTGAAATTAAGCATTCAGTGTCCGAGGTAGCGACCGTGTTTTTGTTTAAATGTACTGTTTCATGTATTTATTGTTAAGTTTGAGGTGTGTACTGCCTGTTATTGATGTGTTGTTGAGTTCTATTTATTCTACAGGCTATAAATGCTGTGGTGGATGGCATCAGTTCATGCATCATAGCTGATCATAGTCCCTTTGCAAATAAACATTAAATGACCTAATAATAGCGATATGTAGGCTCCATTATGTATTTAATATAATCCCTAAGTTTATGGTTTTCTATCTCTTCCACTGTTCCCACAGAATTAGACGCTAGATTGAATGTCACTGAGATTCTGGGCCAGAACATGAACACAAGGCTGGAAAAGGCAGAGGCTGCCATGCAGACACTTCAAACAGCTGATCTAGGCAAGCATGTCAAGCTTGCTTACATTCCTCTTTCCTATAAATACCCATTAATATATGGCTTTAAACTGTTTTATTTTGTTTTAACTGTGTGACCACAGCTGCTTTGAGCGTGTGACTGGATATTTTGTGCTGCACTGTCACTCAGTTTATCTCCAATCATTTAAAAACTCAGTCTATATAGTTTTATTGTGACACAGCTGACTTGAGAGAAATGTGCTTAATGTATTTTTATTATAGAGTTGGAATCCAAACTGGAGGCCCATCAAGCCGTACAACAGGAGTTGAAAGATAAGGTTGAGCAAACAGCTGCAGCTGTGGAAGAGATGACGATGACTGAAGGTACATCCGGTTACGCATCAACATGGGAAGGATAAAGTGTAAATTATATCGAGATGGGAACACATATTTTTTTGTCACAGTTATATTTAATAACATTTAATACATTTAAAATGCATTTTACATTGTCAATCATGTGTTGTCTTTCATTTGACAGATAAAGTGGCCTTCTCAGCTGCTTTGGAGGAGAACCAAATGCACATTGGACCATTTAAGAGTGAAACTACTCTCGTCTATAGGAAAGTCATCACTAACATTGGTGATAGCTATGATCCCACTACAGGTAATGAAATAAATCTCACTTATGTTTTATATGTACGCTTAATGCCACCTACAAACAATACATCTTTCAGCTTTACTCCATCTCTGAAGTAACTGGGCATCTTGTATTTTTCCGTCTCATTGTTCTATCACACTGTAAAAATAACACACTGTTGACTTTTTGGAAAACAAAACTTGCTCCTAATGCTTCATGCCTTTGGAAAAACTCAATTAGGAACTGACAGATCAAATATTTTAGTGCTGCAAATACCATTAATTTTACCTGTCACTTTTCCACACTTTCCGCTCAGGTTTCTTTACGGCTCCAGTCAGCGGAGTTTACTACTTCACCTTCTATTCTCATGCTAATGGAGGAAACCCCGGCTTTTTACTGCTGCACAAGAACGGCGAGGTTGTCGTGGGCACCGCTGAGCACCCGGCTGCCTCTGACCTCACTGACAATGGCTCTAACGGTGTGGTGCTACTTCTTCAGAAAGGAGACCGGGTTGATGTGCGATTGGAAGCCAGTTCCTGGGTGTGGGCTGACAGCGATCGCAACCTCTGCACTTTTACCGGTATTCTGCTGTATAGTATGCCCAGTGATGTGCCTGTCAGCGCTCTGTAACTTTATGTGCAATGTAAATTTGAAACACTTGCAAAAAACAACTCAAATAAAGCAAAAATATATTTTGTTGGTGTGTATGTGTGCATTACTTGCACTGTTTCAGATTTAAAGTGCATTTAATTATTCAAAAAAGGTGCAGGAACATGCAGCATTGTTTGCAGTTATGTCGAGGTTATAGTGAGTATCAGAGGCTTGTACGGTGCTGATCACTGAAACTTTTATTTAATTACCGTCATGCATCAGTGCTTTCCTGAAATCTTATAATATGTGACAGTCCTAACTGTGTAGATCTAGCAAACATTTTGTTCCTTCAGTGCCTGTCTATTAGCTCTTTGAAACCATGTCAACATGCAACAGAATATTAAAGAGACTATAGCCCAGAGTGACAAGACAATGTGAAAAGTTGTTTAAGGCTCTACTTCCTAACCCCCTTTGGCAATGAAAGCGAACATGCCGCCTTGAGAAGGTGAGAAGTGTTAAGCCTTAATCCTCGGCTTTCTTTCGCGCTTTGGTAAGAAGGCGGGAAGGTGCAGCAGGGAGAGACTCCTTCTCTTATCATGCTTCATTGTTTTTAATTAGCTTAAGGGTCAAAGACTCCGTCGTGAGAGAAAACTCTCCGTAAAATCCCTGAGCTCGCCTGTTCAAATCCTTCTCCCCGAAGGAATCGTGCTGACCTTCAGTCTAACCTGACAACTGCCAAGCAATTCAGCTACTCTAAGACTTGTTTTCACTTACGATTTCCACCGCCGTTGTTGAAACATTCCATTATGTATGAGAAGGAATGAGGCTCTATCCTTGTAAACTGAAATCAAAACAGTCTTTCTGTGAAAACAAAAAAAACATGCTCTGAATGTGATGAGAGTCAAGTTGTTTATTACGCTACTGATTTCCTTAAAGGAAACAGTTTTACCATAACGGGGTGAACTAGGCTAATGCCAGACAGCGTGTCATTGAGGACCTACTGTGACATGGCACATTTGTTGCTTGGTGTCACTGAGATTTGACCTCACAGTCTCTCTTGCAAAATTGTGTGCAATAAGGAATTTAAGCATGGAAATCATGTAGACACATCAGGTCAATGTAGCAAGGAGATCTGCAGCCTCGTGTCGGCTTGTGTCATGGGAATGAAAACAGAGAGGAGTAGAGACAGAAAGAGGGAGAGAGAGAGAGAAATGGAGGAGAGTACGTGAGAAAGAGAGTAAGATTGCATTAAGAAAGGCCAGTTTGTTTTCTTGTGCTAAAGGCATTGTAATGTAATGTTTACATCAGGGTCGCTCTTGGGATGACAATGTTGGCTGGTTAATTGCTTGATTGACTGTTGGTTTGTTGGTCACTTCACCACTTTGGTCCAGACTGAAATATATAATAATAGTTGAATGGATTTCCTCAGAATGTTGCAAAAACATATAAGGTCCATAGTGGTTGACTTCACAATGCACTAGGACAAAATTTGGCTCAGACATTCGTGGCTCTTAGACAACAAACCCCCAATGACTGTTGATCCCTTGTACTTTTCATCTAGGGTCACTACAAGTTTGACCCTTTTGGGACACAGTGAAATATGTCAACAATAAAAAACTTCCCTGATTTGTTATCGCCATCATCAGGTCAGTTTATGACCAAATAATTCAATTAAATTCAGATCTATTTATATAGTGTCAATTTGCAACATAAGTCATCTCAGGGCTTAAGAGAAACCCAACAAATTCAATCTTGGGGAAAAAACTCCCTCTTAACAGGAACAAACCTCTGGCAGAACCAGACTCAGGGAGGGCGGCCATCTGCCTCGACTGGTTGGGTCGAGGTTTAAGGGGAGCGAGGGAAAAGGAAAGCATAAAGAAACACAAAGAATGCATAAGAAAACAATAACGACTGGAGAGGTTGTTGGGGCCCCTATTCAACATATTTGCTTGTTTTCTGTCTGTGCTAATTAGCAAATTTTAGCATGCTAATCTACAGTGGTAAATATGATAGACATAACTGCATAAGCATGCTGACATTAGCATTTAGGTGCATAAGTACAGCCTTGACTAGGCTGTAGACTCTTGTCTCTCTTGTCTTCATTATTTTTCGTCATTTAGAGGACAGATCAAGACAGATGAAACATTAAAAGACAACATTTTACTGTTTCTGTATTGTCGTGTTATTGTCACACTCTTGCAATCAGTTTTTCCCTAACCCCTTTACAACTTACTGTGTAGGAACCACAGACCAAAAGAATGAGGGTAGAAGATTTGGATTCGGTCAGTGAGATTGATGCGAAAAGAAGGAGAAAAAGGAAGGAAAAACCAGAGGACAATTGGAGTTCAGCAAAAAGAGACTGTTTAGATCAGTTTCAGGCTATTCTGCCGAGTGCTGCGCTAATGTGACGCCGCTGTGACTCGTTGCCCTTGCCACCCATCGCCTAGTCTGCAACAACACCAGCGGACAAATGCAGTTTCAGGCACGGTGACCTTCGTACTCCCAACCACCTCGTTAAGTCTAGATCTTCACTTTTTTTTCACTTATTTAGCATCTACTGGGATGTTTATTTGCTTTGTTTTTTTGTTTTTTTTGTTTTTTCATGAGCCTAATACATAAAGTGCTCTCTCCTTCTGCCAGGTTGCCAGTGATGGAAATAGTCAAGCGTGACTTGTGCCTGACATTCTCTGCTCTTATCCTGCTTTATTTTTTTATTTTATCGTATGAAAGCCTCTGGCTAGTCGAGCTGATTCACTGAAGTACATATGTGTGATGTGTGTGCACCAGTGAAAGAGGTTAGGGGGAAAAGAGAGTTTGTTCTTTCTGATTAGCGCTTAGAGTTGTTTAGTGCTTAGATTTTGAATTTGTCAGCATATGTGCGTTTGCGTACCTGCTCTGGTAGGCTCGAACTGTCTGCGTTTTCTGTGTATATTTTGTGTGCGTGTGTCTGTGTGTGCGTGTGTGTGTGCATCGCCGCAGACATCTCTCTCCCACTAGGCCTAATGCTACATGACAGTTCTGGATCAGACTGCTAGCTATTCAAGGCTACTCTCCTCACCACACACACACGCACACACACACACACAAACACACACACACACACACGTACAAGTGCACGCAAGTACCAACCTATGCTCCTTGTTCTTCATACAGAAACATAATGTGGTTGAACTCTACAATGCACAACACCGCCCTTATGACCAACACTGTTACGGGGTGCAACATGAACATTTGCCTTTCTGTTGCGATTGGTTCGCTTTAAGGGATGTGTGTGCTGTGGAGCAGAGCGGCGTGCATCAGGCCATGCTTTGGTGGTCTGTTTTTGAAAGCATTTCTCAGTGCTGCGCTGTTGGTTGGTTTCATTCACTGATGATATTAATGAGCAGCCTTGGGGCTTACGTGAGTATCCTGCTCTGCAAGTTAAACAGCACCTTTTTACATGCGACTCCCCCCAAAACCCTGAATCCTTTAATGCAACCTGATAGCATCTTTCACTACCTGAGGCTGATAACTACAACAACACTCTGGTGACTGTACCCAGATAATTTTAGGCTGTCTAGTTTATACAAGACATGAATACATTTACACTTATTTGGGTTTGAAAGGTTAATCCAGTGTGTATCCAATGTTAATGAGTAGGTTATTATGCAGTTTTTCCCATTCTAAATTTAGGCAATTTTCTTTGGTCAAGGTAAAAGGATAATTGTCTTCTGTAGACATGCCCACACAGCTCTCTCACAGCGTAAATAAGAGATAAATATTTCCATATAGGTCAAAATATTAAATATACAGTCATTATAGATGCAAATTCACAGCACATGATGTATTATCACTGACAGTGTAAAATATTTCTTCTATGTGAATCATGACTCTGTTGCCAGCAGCATATGAATACATTGTAAGTTTATGATACATTGTTGTGCCAAACAAATGCAGTAAATATAACTAAACTAATAATAATAATAATGCATTGGTTTTATATAGCGCTTTTCTGTCTTTTCGGGACACTCAAAGACGCTTTACATTGCATTATTCATTCACTCCATACTCGATGGTGGTAAGCTACGTATGTAGCCACAGCAGCCCTGGGGTAGACTGACAGAAGCGAGGCTGCCAATCTGTGCCATCGGCCCCTCCGACCACCACCAACCACTCACTCTCACACTGCATTCAACTAATCGCACCAGAGGGGGAAAAAAGAAAAAGCATATGCATAAGCCTGAGGCAGAGAGGAGATCAGCAATGTTAAAAAAGGACAGAAGTATTTCTAGATGTTTAAAAGAAAATGTGGTAGAGAACTAAAACTAAAATCCAATGAATTTTTTGTTTGCAGGACGCCTCCATGTTCGTTCGTTCTTCATTGCCTCATTTGCAGTTTCTTTCTCACTTTCTCACTTTCACCTTCTTCACAGTGCTCACTCGCTTTTTTCCAGCCACAGATAAAGTGATTTTGTAAGACTGCTAATAGCGCTGATCTGAAATCTTTGTAATTGGCCAAGAGTTTAAAATTGGAACTGCCGTTGCTAAAGAATGTGGCCAGATGACAACTCCATGATGAGTCAGGGTTGCTATTCCTAGTTCACCAACTTTTGAGGAATAAAAAACAGCCACAGTCATTATTCAGAATTAAAAATGTAACTACATACATCTCTGCAACTTAAACAACCCTGAATCACACGTAGTCAAGTTTCCTGAAGCAAAACCACATAGGTCTAATTATAAATGAGCAAATTACCTTTCAAAGTCATGTGCCTGTGCTACAATGTAATTAGCTTTTTGTATAAAATAAATTAATTTCCTTCATGAAAGCAAAGTATAACAGAGAAAAATTTACATTTCAGACACACCACTCTGTATGGCCTTTTGTGAAATTATAATATATTAGTCTCATAGGTTCTGCCTGTCTATCCTGAATTTAACTAACTACAGCAGAACACCAGCTCAGCGTCTGAAAAGTAGGACTTCACTGATGACCACATTTTTATATGATCCTGACACTACAAACTTGGCAACTGCTGTTTCAGCCCACAGAGGAGTGAACATGGAAGCAGACACTGTGCTTCTTAATGCCTCAGTGCTGCGAGGACCAACTAGAGCAAAGAGGAAAATGGACCATGTCAGACAGTTCAATATCCTCAAAGGCTGTCCTGAAGTGTCACACACGAACCATCACAAAGCAACGCGTTTCAGATCCTGCTGTTTTTCACTTGCTTCTTTCAATATGTCTGGTTACTTTTGTCAGCTTTTGCTCTTTTTCTCACAGTTAATACCTCATGTTTCCTCTGTTTTCATTTTCAGCCTGCTCCCTTCTCTCTCTCTGTTGCTTCCTATCTCTTTCTCTCTGTGTCAAAGTCACTGAGGTGTAAATTCACATTAGTGTGAGCATTCCTCCCAGACAGGAGCTACCAATGACTGGGTATATAGGTCAGAGTAAACACAGCGAAAACTCTGTGCCAGAACGTGTGTGTGTGTGTGTGTGTGTGGCAGCAAACAGCAGGAAACGCTGCTGCATTCTGTCACATGTGTCGGCATCAAGGGACCCACTGCAACATAGAACTGTACTTCAGCACTGATGGAGCTGTGAGCATGTGAGCAGGTGTGTGTGAGGAAGAGAAGTGTGAATATTTCTCATCTCACAGTATCTCACATAGACTGAGATACAAATATTCACAGACCCAGCAACACAGCTCTGGTTCAGAATTTTTATTTTTTTTTTAAATAGGGGGCATTTGGTCAAAAAAATTGTTGTTATAGTTATTACATTTCTATCATAGAAAACTCAACATTTTCAGACTATTTGTCACAATAAACAGCAATTTGAATATGTTACGATGAGTACGATGGTCATATTTCACTACTTGCTCACTAGAAAAAGTAGAGACAGACAAATGTTATGATATTTGAATTAATTTACAAAAAAAATAATGCCATCATAAAGAAATTAAAGGAAAAAGACACAAAATAAAAAGGTAACTTTGCAAACCTAACTAAATGAATACAAAGAAATGACAATTAAAGCTATAGGCTCAGCCATGTAGTAAAACTCAGGGCAGGAAGCACAGAAAAGGCAATATAATCTGCCTCTACAATTAAGAGGGGATGTTTAGGAGACAGAACACCCCCAAAATGGCCAGCAGGGGTCATGGATGAACTGGTCTACAAGCCAGAAGGAAATGAATGAAATGATTTTAAGCCAAAATTCTTTGACTTTGCTACAGGAACAAAACATATGCACACAAGTGGCAGTGATTGCATATAGAGTGTATAAAGATTTTTTAAATTTGTCCAGTAACAATACTGTCTTCATCAGTGTCAAAATGACTCTTGACAAATATGCGTATAAGTTAGAGAACCTATTATATTATTTTATCATTCAAAGTAGAAATTAATTATATTTAGTAGATCAGGGCCTTGATTGCATGAAGACATCCAAAATTGACCAATCAAAAAGGAATAAGGGTTAATTGGAAATCTACTGTACAATTTATCAGCACAATTTCTGGTAACTTTGTTCAAATTGCAGAGATGGACAAATGGCCTGATGGAAATTACAGTCAAGTTATGTCCAAACAGGAACATTTTAACTATGTTTTTACACGTACACTGATCAGGCATAACATTATGACCACCTGCCTAATATTGTGTTGGTCCCCCTTATGTGGTCAAAATGCTCTGAACCACTGGGCATGGACAAGAGGACCTCTCAGGGTGTCCTATGGGGCCTGGCACCAGGACGTTGGCAGTGGATCCTTTGGGTATTCTGGGTTGTGCAGTGGGTCCTCTGTCAATCAAACTTGTTCCACTGCATCCTGTTGATGCTTGATCAGAATGGGGTCTTGGAAGTTTGGAGGTCAAATCAACATCTTGGGCCATTGTCATGTTCCTCAAAATGTTCCTGATTGTTTGGTGTTTTTGCCATGTGGTGGGGTGAATTTTCCTGCGGGGGTAGGCCAGTGACATTTGGGATTTCCATTTGCATGAGGGAGTGTGCTTGTTCTGGGACAATGTTTATTTGGGTGTCTAAGTCTCATCAACACAGATGCCAGAATCCAAGGTTTTCCAGCAGAACACCACATAG
>OMNN01015428.1:2212-34155 GCA_900302755.1 Chromis chromis
GTACTCCTCACCTGGTTTCCGCCACACACACTTGACACCATCTGAACCAAATAAGTTTATCTTGGTCTCATCAAACCACAAGACATGCTTCCAGTAATCCATGTCCTTAGTCTGCTTGTCTTCAGCAAACTGTTTGCGGGCTTTCTTGTGCATCATCTTTAGAAGAGGCTTCCTTCTAGGATGACAGCCATGCAGACCAGTCTGATGCATTGTGCACCGTATGGTCTGAGCACTGACAGGCTGACCCCCAACCCCTTCAACCTCTGCAGCAATGCTGGCAGCACTCATACGTCTATTTTCCAAAGACAACCTCTGGATATGACGCTGATCACGTGCACTCAACTTCTATGGTCGACCATGGTGAGGCCTGTTCTGACTGGAACCTGTCCTGTTAAACTGCTGTATGGTCTTGGACACCATGCTGCTGCTCAGTTTCAGGGTGTTGGCAATCTTCTTATAGCCTAAGCCATCTTTATGTAGAGCAACTTTTTTTTTCAGATCCTCAGAGAGTTCTTTTCCATAAGGTGCCATGTTAAACTTCCAGTGACCACTATGAGAGGGTGTGAGAGCGATAACACCATATTTAACACACCTGCTCCCCATTCAGACCTGAGACCTTGTAACACTAATGAGTCACATGACACCGGGGAGGGAAAATGGCTAATTAGGCCCAATTTGGACATTTTCACTTAGGGGTGTATTCACTTTTGTTGCCAGCGGTTTAGACATGAATGGCCGTGTATTGAGTGATTTTGAGGGGACAGTAAATTTACACTGTTACACACGCTGTAGAGTGACTACTTTACATTGTAGCAAAGTGTCATTTCTTTAGTGTTGTCCCATGAAAAGATATAATAAAATATTTGCAGAAATGTGAGGGGTATACTCACTTTTGTGACATACTGTATATTATCTGAATTTTGACTCATTTTTGTAACATCCTGTGTTTGTGTGTGTTTTCCAGGTACTGCCACCTGGGTGAGTTGGTGGAGCATTTCTTCCCCGTGCTCTCCATTGAAGGGAACACATCCTTCGCTCTTCACTGTCCTGACTACAGCAGTTTCTCCTATTGGAAGGAGCCTCTGCCAGAAGTGGACCTGGATGTGCTGCTGTAGACAAACGTCCACCAAACTCACATCCAACTGAATTAACTGGAACATAACAAGGCAACTGCCCCTTCTTCCACTGCACTCGAAAGTAGAGCCAAATTATCTCATACTATGCACTATATTTTAAAAATAAGTCTATAAATCATTATGCAATATTGGCTATGACTGTTAACACCATATTCTGCTATTTGTGCTTAAAATCATACAATGAACATGGCACAACTGGACAAATATGCCTTTGGACTGTTTTGATGATTAGCTACTGTGTGTATCCACATCATAGTCATTCCAAAATATGATTTTTAATACTGTATTTACTTTATTAGATGAGTAGCAGGTGATGTCTAAAGCCTGAAAATGCCAAAAAGAGCACTGCCTGAAGCAACGATGTGACCAACTAAATAAGACGAGGTGACGCACAGCTATAAGACAAAACAGTTTTATCTTACATTGTATGTCATTGGCAACATCTGGATTTAAGTGGTATGAAAAAGGGGAGTTGATGATGCCAAGAAATTAATTATGGTTTGAGAATGTATTTAAAAGTGTTTTAGAGTCTGTTTAGCCTGATCAGTGTTTTCAAATCACACTTAACTCAGGTGAGTGAAAACCCGTTGGAGGTCTGGATGGAAATGCTACATTTTAGTGCTGACTGAACGCTAAATACAACGTTAGTTGGTCTAATAGCATTATTTTTGTTTTAATACTTGAGGACTGATGAATTTGAGCAAATAGTGATTGTAAAGCGCGTTTCACGTCTTCCTTTTAGGTACGACACTACCAAGTTTAAAAATGTTTGTATACTACAGGAATGAGGAAGCGCTTCAGCCTGATGGTGGCTTTTATTCCAGATGTGTGAACAGACTTCAGAAGTGTTTTGCCTTTGTATCACATTGACACCATTATATTTATTATCTTTGATCATCGAGCTGTGTGGAGATGAAATAAAGCTGAGGATTTTTGCTGTTACTTTTTAAACCAAATGTAAAGAAATATAAACAAATTCTTAATTGTGTCTGTCATGTCATTTTTTTCATGTGAAATGATGTTGCTTTTTTAATATATCATTGCAAGAGTGCACAAGTTAAATGATCAGTTGCTATTTTTGGATAATTTTAGAATATAATGTTTTGCTTTGTTTTAATTTGTAATCTAAACAGGATATGTGTAAATATGATATTATAGGGTGGTGTATGTTGTGGGGGACTTTTATTGTCTTAAATAGCTGGGCACGATCTGATGAAAGCAAATACAGCCTAAATAAAGTCGGGCTGGCCACATGGACTATCTCCTCTGGGATGTAATGAAGGCGGCTGTGTTTATGGAGGGCGTTGAGGCTCATCTGTGCGTCAGTGCGTTTTATTGAACTCCTAACCTGAACAGGAAGACTCGACACAAACAGAACGACAGCAGAAGGTGAGTCTTAAAAGTTGGATTGTGTCTATTTCTTTTAAAAAAATGACGATCAAGTGTTAGGGTTAGTAGAAAAGGAAGCGTAAACAGTCCGCACGCTGGGCGACAAATGTTGCGCACATGCTTATTAAAAATAATGTGGCTTCGCTTTCTTATTTAATAATTTGATTAAATTAAATTAACGCGATGAAGGAGAATCAGCCTAAC
Source organism: Chromis chromis (assembly GCA_900302755.1). NCBI lineage: Eukaryota > Metazoa > Chordata > Actinopteri > Pomacentridae > Chromis > Chromis chromis. Next base: position 4,942 of record OMNN01015428.1, read on the forward strand.
GAGGAAAGTCTAAATAAACCGAAGGAACCTTTGGCCACATGGAGATTCTTGTTTTGTCGAAATCGAAACTTAAGCAACAGGTGAAGAAACTCTGACGTTGACACAGAACCAACCTTTGCTTTTCACATTCATGGTTAATAAACAGCTTCTATTGCCGCTACAGTTTCCCATTTCCAGTAACCTAGACCTAACCATGTGTACATGTTGGCGTGTCATTTTACTAGTTTTACATACATTTACATGTTTATATGGGTGCCTTGTGTTGTGCTTAGTCATGCGGGTTGTTGTTACTTCCTGACTTTTTTTTTTTTTTTTAAATCATGCAAGAAAAATAATTTCACAAGACGTTTATATATTTCACAACGCCACACCTACCATTAAGAACACTTGTTAGTTTGGGAGTAGTTTACATGCAGTAATCCTTGGATATTTTATAGACTGATTGACTCATATTTTGTTGACTCCATATATTTGTCTTTTGCTTTTAAACCAATAAAAAACATCCAGTATTTCAAAAAAACAAAAGACAAAGTGAAGGAAAATTGCTTGATGGATGACATGTGAAAGATTCAATAAAAATATTTGAAACAAAAAAACATCCAGTATTTCCAGATCAGTTTATATATTTAAAAACAGCATTTAGATCTAATGTTGAAAATATAAATAAAAAATAAAAATGAGTCACTCCATGCCAACACACCTAGGGCCTCCCAGTTGAGGTCATGGATTTTCTTGAAAAAAATCTTGCAAATACTTCTACCACAGCTCTACTACAAATACTTTTTGAGTTATGAATTTTTGAAAATAGGCCCTTGGTGTTAAATTTGATAACTTCAGCCTCACCAGTGACTTATTTTTCACAGGATTTGGCAGATTTTTATTTTACTGAATATAGCAGAAACCTAAAAAAAAATAAAAAAAAGAGTTGAACTTGTAATGTGTAAACTAATGACAAAATAGCTCAACAGGAACCATACAGACATATAAAACCCTGAAATCAACATAATGCAAATATTTACCTGACAATTAAAGGCACCAAATATTATATTAAAGCCACTGAAAACTACAAAAGATGTGTCATTTTCATAAAATGTTTAAATAATGAAGGAGTAATATAACGTCTTTATGGATATGAAGACGTTCCCTTCAAAAAGTTTCAAAGAAATCAAAAAAATGCTGTTAAAATGTCCTTAAAAGTGGTTTGTCAGATCCGAAGCTAATTTTAGGAAGACCTGTGGCAGTCAATTTCTGATGTAGCACCAAATGACATTTTTATTTTATGCCTTTTATGCCTTTATTAGATAGGACAGTGGATAGAGTCGGAAATGGGAGAGAGTCGGGAAGGACTTGCAGTAAACGCCCGAGGTCGGAATCGAACACGGGACAGCCGCTACAGCTCTGTATGTGGGTCACGCGACATGACCGTTTGGCTATCGGGGCGCCCACCATATGACATTTAGATATGACAAAACTAAGTTGTTTCTACCCACGACAAAAATTTGGTTGGAATTGAGTGATTATTAGTGGAGATATGAGATTTTTCGTTTTGATGACAAATTATAGATTTTTATTATTTTAATTTCTGTTAAAAAAAAAAAAATCAGCATAAGCTATTGACATGATTACAAGTTCCAACTTTTTCTTGAGGTTTCTGGGATATTTAGTAAAAAAAAAAAAAATAATCTGCCAAAATCTGTGAAAAATAAGCAACTGGTGAGGCTTTAAAGATGCTCTAAAGAATCGCTGAAGTGATCAGATTTAACACGGAGGACCTATTTAAAAAAAATCATAACTCAAAAAGTATTTGGAGTAGAGCTGTGGGATTTTGCAAGATTTCATGGTTTAGGTAGAAGTTTTTGCATGATTTCTTTCAAGAAAATCCATGACCTCAACTGCGGGGCCCTAGGTGAGTTGGCATGGAAGGACTCAAATGTAAAAATTCACAGAAAGCATAATTTGCCAATTATGACAAATAAAAAGTAAAAAAAATGCTGCTGTATTTATATCTCTGATCAATATCTTATATATTCTACATATTTATTAAATATACATCCTTTTCTTTCAAGTATTTAAGTCAACATTTCTCTTTATTATCTGCACTTTATCTGTTCATATTCATTAGCTCATGAGTGGCAAATAACTAACCCAAGTCTATGTTGCATGTTTCTGAAGATTCACCCTGACTTGTCTGTTTTCCAGCTCCTGCCATCATGTCTGTGAGCGAGAATGAAGCCAGCTTTTCTAACGCGAATCATCCAGAAGCTCTGGCTTTGGAGCTTACATGCCCCATCTGCTTGCAACTATTCTGCGAGCCAGTTTCTCTCCCCTGCGGTCATATCTACTGCCTTGGCTGCCTTCAGACCATGGGAGAAGGCCTTGATCAACACAGCTGCCCCGAGTGCCAGGCTGAGTATCAGGGAACCAAAGCCCTTGTGAAAAACTTCAAAATGCGCAGCATCGTAGAGACCTACAAAGCCACTGCTGGGCAAATCCTCTCCGCCGCAAACCCGTCTGATGTCAGCCATGTAACAGTCAAGAGTAATCATAGCTCCCTGACAGCGGAGTCAAATGCAAAATACCCTCAAAGCTTAGCTGAAAAGAGCCAAGAGGAGAGTGCAGAATGCAAGGCACAGGATGGCTTTCAGATCGGGTCTGGATCCACACAGCAGCCGTTTTCTTTGGATCAAGAAAAAGGCAGTTGCAAAGGCAAAATGGAAATGGCTGAACCCAAGTTTAAGCTGGCATCTCAAGTCACTGAGTTGAACCTCAAGTTGGAGATGGCGGAGGGTGTCCTGAGGAAAGAAAAGGAATGGGAGCTGGAGGTGACCTCAGCGAATGCTCAGCTGAGAGAGAAAACATCCAAACTGTTGGGGCAGATTAAAGATTTGTCACAGAAGTACAGTGAGCAGGTGACCCAGATGATTGAAGAAGAGTTAGGACCAGGTGAGGCCAGTGTTTTCAGTTGCGTCAGTCAGGCCTCTGCGCTGACTAAGCAGCTGAGGCAGGCCATGCTGAGAGCTGAGTCCCTGCTGACTGAAGATGATGAGTCTGCATTTAGTGATGAGCTCCAAAACCTGCAGCCGCACATTCAAGAATTAATTGCAAAACCAGTCGGAGAAGAGGAAGACCTTGTTGAAGTAAAAATCAACCCTGCACGAGTTTGCACCAAGCTGGAAAACATGAATGCTGAGCTGAGGGAGCGACTTGGAGAGATTCAGCGCTCCATCCGGAACACCCTCAACCCTTCAGAGGTGACGTTTGACCCAGAAACAGCCCATCCTAACCTCATTCTCTCAGACGACTTGAAGACAGTGACTTTCAGCGCCGTGAAACAACCCTACCCTTCTTCTCCTCAGAGGTTCATGAACTTCTTCCAGGTCCTCAGCACCCAGAGCTTCTCTGAAGGCGAGCATTGCTGGGAGGTGGAGCTTGAAGGCTCCCCATGGATCATCGGTATATGCTACAGCGGGAAGTTAGAGCGTACCGGGCTGCCATCCGCTCTAGAAAGCAGCCGGAGCTCCTGGTGTCTGATGTGGTTCAGCAACCTGCTGACAGCCTTTGAGCAGAGTCACAGTGTGCCGCTGAAGAAGACCACAGTGTCTCGCAGGTTGGAGATCAGGCTGAGCTTCAAGACCCACAGGCTGAGCTTCTACAACATCAGCGCCACCAGTGGGAAGACTCATATATACACGTTTAAGGCTAACCTGACTGAACCAGTGCACCTGGCCTACAGGATGATGTCAGGGCACCCCAAGGCCCGTGTTACTATTTATTCATAATCAGAATCAATAAATTAATTGAATGTGCTGCATGTGAGAAAGAGCTAAGTAAATATATTTACGACATCAATGATTTGTATGATGAAAGCATTTTGCCTGGTACAAGATTTGTTGTGTGACACTAGGATGATGGTGTATGTTGGCATAAAAACTTAATGTGACTGAATCACTCATTGCAGTGTGTCTGAACACCAGTGTACGAATACAGTGCTCATAATGATGTATGGAGAAGTGTTTTTATTTTAATTTTTACCTCAGGATGATGCACTAGTATAATGTAGAACCCACCGGCAGGTCAGAAAGGCATGTTTTCTTTAAAAAATTGCCAAAATGACACCATTTACCTGAACCTGAAAGAAAGATGTTTAAACTTTCTGTAATGGTCCCTGAACATATTAGGTTTGACATACAGTTTGAAAAATAACACAAAATTATTCTAAAATTGTGATATTTTGTAGAAATCACATTATTGTACACGTGTCATTCAGAAATTCACCAAAAATATAAGGTTTGCTTGCACCCGATTGTGTTAAAAAAAAAATAAAAATCTGTCCTACTTGGTGCAACTGAGAAATTATAACTGACTCAGCTGCGACCAACAGTCATGTGACAAAAATTCAGAGACTTCAGAACTTGGTTGTGTTTACACAGAGGAGATCACAAGGAGGACTGAGAGGAAAGTAAAACCTATTAATAAATAAAATAAATGCAGCACGGTTCAAAAAGTTAAACAATGGCACAAGTTGTCAGAAAGTTATTGGAAGATTCTTTCAGTGTGGTGAAATATTTTTTTTGGGATTGATGTGCAAGGTAGTGCTAAAAACACATAGTTTGTTGAGGTTTCAGAAATATAAACAGGCCTGGTCAAATAGCATGTCTGTAGCATGTGGAAACACTATTTTTTTATCCAGTCTTGATAACACCTGTGGGCAGTTGAGGAAATGATTTACATGTTTATTCAGGTTTCTTTTTATGATTTATGGCATCACAACTATGTTATATTGGGAAAAAAATACAGTTCTCTCTAATTATGCAGGTAAAAATGAGCTCCCAGTGAGTGGAAATGTGACAGAAGCAGAAAATGCCCCCAAACTGCTTACAGTTCTGAGGATTATACAAAAAAAAAAAGACATTAAATACTGAAATGTGTGTTTCTCTCATGTGTATCACCTTCCGTCTGACAAATAAACCTTACAAAATTCCTTGTATTACAAGCTTCATAACATATTGTTATTATAGGATTGGTCATAACTGCATTATCATACATTTTTGAGAGGTAATTATTTCCTAAGTCTATTTTACTTGCATAAATCATTAAATAAACAAAAAAAAGCAGCTAAAGAAAAACCCACAACGTCACACTATCAAATCTCGCGAGATTTGCTCCTCCTGCTCGGTGAGAGTGTCAGCTGACCACACGGGAAATTTGTTAACGAAAGTACCCAGCACAGCCATGTCCCGTATTAGTGATCGATGTATTGGCCGATTACAGCGTGTATGACAACACGTTAAGCTTGCGCCGAAGTCACACCGTTGACTGAGATATTTTTACAGCAGTTGTACGCTTGAATCTGAGTCTCCTGAGTCGGTAAGAGGTTTATGTTTACTACTTGAAGCGTCTGTACACTGGCTCGAGTATCACGCTTGTTTTGATGCTAACGCGAGCCAGTCGGCTTTCAAGCAGGTGTACTTAACGTTGGTTAGCGAGCAGTATTTATTTACTTTTAGCATTGTCTGTGTTTGCTGTATTTGTCTCATAGGAATTCGCAGGGAGGATAATTCAATTCACTAGCAACCTATCTTCCAGCGGCAGCTAGCAAGCTATATGTAGCAGCGTTAGCTAGAACTCCCCTTAACGCTTACTGGAAGTGTTGTCATCAATCATACGCAGGCATGTAGCTTAGACAAACTACGCTATGATTAGCTGTCCATTATCTACTTTAGCCATCTCCAGCAAGAACAGTCTTGACTTTAGTCTGACGTCTTGTCGTTTTTGTTTACTATGCTCAAGCTACAGCTACTTGACTCTTGTCCAATTGTTCAGGTGGCGTAAGTTAATGTTAACAGGATTCATTTCGTTTTACAGTTACAGCCGAAATAGCAGCTGGTCTTGTTACATAATGTTGATCTAAGAGGAGAAAGCTGTAAACCTGTGGCCCAGCTTCGACATTAGTACCCCCTACAGTTTTAAATCTTAAGTATTGTAGTGCTCATATGACCTGAGTTTGATCTAGCAGACCTGTGAAAGGTTCTAAATAACCATTTAGTTCTCTTGTGTGAAACTGAAGGACTTCCCTACACAGAAGAATGAGGAAGCCCGTAATATTTAAGAATGCATAGGCTACTATCTTCCTCACCTGTTGCTAGGTAGGATTTTCAATTATTATCTAACAGACTTTTTCCCCTCAGGTTCTGACACCATGCTAGCCACAGTGACGGCTGTGGTTAGGTTTACTCAATATAATGGCAGTGTATCACCTGCACCGTTGGAAAACACCTCAGCATTCCCAACTTGGCAACCTGATGCTGGAGCCAACATCACCAAGCCTCACAGATGTCTGCAAGTTCTGTATGAGGACATTGGAGACTCCAGGTAATAGTTGAAAACTTACACTTTGTTGTAAAATCTGCGTGTGATAGTACCAAAAATACAAAACAGAAATGGTTGAGAATGAAAGTGCAACAGACTACCCATACACGCCGGTTAATGTGCACTGTCTATTGCAGATAAAATATTTATTTTTTAGAAAGTACTGCATTACTTGCATTCACATTCATTTCTCTGTCTTAGGGTGCGGTTCTGGGATATTTTACTGCTCGTGCCTAATGTGGCCTTCTTTGTATTCCTGATGTGGAAGCTGCCTTCAGCAAGGGCAAAGATACGACTCACCTCGAGCCCCATCTTCGTCACCTTTTATTTGCTGGTAGGACACAAACTGAAAAACCAGTAGACAGTATATATCTCTTATTAATTGAGGTATTTAAGCCCATAACTTATGATAACATTTGTAAACTCGTGTAATAAAACTTTTAGTCTCTATCCTCGTAGTTTCAATCGTATCGTCTGGACTTGCTTGAGTCCAGATGCTACGATTGAAACTACGAGGATAACCATGATCTAGATGTCTGAGAATCTACACAGACATTTTAGTCTGTAGAGATTTTACTGCAGTATTGATCCCCAAAACGGCTGTTTAAACTTCAGATCTGTTCACTTTTCTGGTGTCTGGTTCTTACTGGGTTTCTGCCAAACTTGAGTGCATCTGTCTGTTTTGGGAATCATTACTGTTGTGGTAACATAAGCAGAGAAGAGGATACTTGAGCTACTCAATGTCAGATTTGGCAATAAAGGAACTCTGCATGTTGTTTGTCACGAGTGTTAACTATGTAGTTTTGTTATTAGTTATACTTTGGCCTAACCCTGCTCACGGCGAGTAATTGTCTTGTATTCAGGAGATGGATTGTTTTTCTTGACCTAACGTGGTGTGTGCTGTATTTTTTAGGTTTTTGTTGTAGCAGCAGTTGGAATCACCAGAGCTATAGTGTCCATGACTGTCAGTGCATCCAGTGCTGCCACTATCGTAGACAAAGTAAGGAACAACATGAAGTATAACGCTATTAGTTGTAAGACTTAATGGAACATACATTACCATCCCTGCTCCCATTGAGTGTAGCCTACTGTCACATCCAATTTGATCTAGCAAGTTTGTTAAAGTTTTGTTTATTTTACTAATGTTTTCAAATTAAGCTGAATCACTGAACAGAAGGTTCTCTTATTATCTCAGGAAATATTTAGCAGAAGATGATTTTTCATCTCTAAGTCAGACTTTTTGATTATATGGGAGTATACCTGACATCCATACAAATAAATAAATAAATCAGTGTTTGCGCTTTGAACAGCCTCCCATACTGACAGTGGATGATCATTCATAGAGATAAAAGCTGGAAAAATATTATCCACACTATATTCCACATTGCCATTTGCACCATAGACCTTTCATACATCCACAGATTATTTACCTATTCTTCATCATTTATGCGTAGAGGAGCTCTGTGTATTTAGAGGAAAAAATACTATTCACTTTTTGTTATAGGAAACATATTCTGAGCTGTTCTCATCACAAGACACTTGTTTACTGTAAACTGCAGTAATGCCCTTTTGGAGGTGAAAACAGCTATTTTTCTTTATTACCGGTATGTAGGAACATTCAGTTGGGGTGAAAATGATTTTAAATGTATGGTTTTTACAGCCTTTTGGGTAAGGTGGATGGGATGTTTTTTATATACATTTATATTGGAATTACCAGCCACCGTGTCCTGCGACAGATACCTTTTATTAAGTAACCAGAGGGGCTCATATGAGCTATGGCAAGAGTTGTAGCTTTCATGTCTAAAAGGAAAGGCATGGCTGACATTCCACACATACCAGACAGATCCCTATGGAATTCACGGTGATGAACCCACTGTTCCCATAGCACATTGTCATGGCTGCACTGCTGAAGAAAAAAAGTGATTATATAATTCTCTGGAGTGTGGTCTGACCTGTGAAGTTGCGCATATGCCCTGTGTCAATATGTGTTACAACACATCTGGTCTACTTTGCCACAGTGCTTTTTCATGGTGTTTGTTGTCTCTTTAGGTGCTGTGGGAAATCACCCGGTTCTTCTTGCTGGCTATTGAGCTCAGTGTCGTTATCTTGGGACTGGCTTTTGGTTAGTTTTCTGTTTTGGTTTCAGTTCTCATTTACTGCATATGTGAACCAGTGTGATATCATCTTTCACATGACAAATCTGTGTCAAATGTTCAGTTTCATGTCTCTCTCAGCCGTGAATGTAATTATGAATACAACTGAAGTCTGTTTTTCTCTTAAGTATCTTCTTTATCCCTTAATTAGGCCATCTGGAGAGCAAATCCAGTATAAAGCGTGTGTTGGCTATTACTGCCGTGTTGGCTCTGGGGTACTCCATCACACAGGTAATGACAGATGACGTTAAATATTGTTAAAAAATGGTATATCAATAAAAATTGTTATACAATGGAACCACATGACAGAAACAATTGGCAAGATGTCATTCTAAATGTTTAAATAAATATTAAATCTCCTTAGGGAACGCTAGAGATACTGTACCCGGACAGTCACTTGTCCGCTGAGGACTTCAACATCTACGGTCATGGAGGACGGCACTTTTGGTTGGCCAGCTCCTGCTTCTTCTTCCTGGTCAGTAACATGCAGCCCTGCAGCACCAGCAACATGAGCAAAAAAATAAAAGTCAAAACTAACCATATTGATAACCGTTATCTGATGTTTTACTGATGATATAATCCTTTTTTAATAGGTGTACTCGTTGATTGTGATCTTGCCTAAAACTCCAGTGAGGGAGAGGATATCTCTGCCATGTAAGTTAAAGATTTCACTGCAGCCAAAAGCAAAGAACAGAATAACATTTGAAAGTTAAAAGATACAGCTACAAAAGTTGTGTCACCCCATAAATTACGTATTTTGTTGATTTTTGAAGTACATGCATAATCTGCAGGTGTTAATGCAGTGCTCAGTTCACAGTTTCAAACACCTCAAAAATAGAAAAGAAAAAAGTTAAACTCAATTGTGGCATGTGTAAACGTTTCAGCACCCTACTTACAGTGGGATTTATGGTCTATGTTGGACTGTCTTAAGCTTCAGAAATCCCTACCCACCTTTTCAGCGTTAGATAGGGAGGACCATTTGTTTTTTTTATGTTTTTATGAGTTAATTAAGGCCAAACAAGTTAATGTAGTTGTGAGACTTAACAAGTAGATGGGTGCCTAGATGTTATTAATTCAATGAAAAGAGACGTAATGCTGCATTAACGTTTTAGGAAAGGCTCACTTTTGGTCCATTTTTGCTGTTTTTGTGTTTATTTTCAAAATATTTAAATGGCTTAAATGTATAAAAAATTAGCAACTGTAAACCTTACCTTTGATGTAATTTTGATGATAGGTCGCTTTATTCCCACAGTGATGTATTCTTTAATGTGCCATTGACCATTACCTAATTCCATTTCATTGAAAGCATTTGCTCTCAGTTGTCCATTATTCTTTGTTCTGCTTTCTTTGTGCAGCTAAAAGGAGTTTCTATGTGTACGCTGCCATCCTGTCTTTACTGAACCTCGTCCAGGGCCTGGGCAGTGCTTTGCTGTGTGCAGGAATCATAGAGGGACTCTGGTTAGTATTATTCTATCTTTAGCAGCATACTTGTGTATATATTTAGATGTATTTACAGAGGAATGGGTATCAAATAATTGTTGTTTTTGTGGGACCTCTTTTTGTAAGTAGAAAAATAAATGTTTCAAAGCAACTGTGGCTATAATGCTTCCCAAGCTTTTTAGAATAATGCCCTGGATTTGGAGCCGGATAGCTATTTTCAAACTTCCTAGTAATTTACTTTTTTTGTGGGTCCTGTAAAGTTCAGTGGAGTTTAGACGAGCAGATGGGATCATTGTAACGCAAACGAGAAGTATAAAGCTGCTTGTTGTGCTTTTTATGCAGTTAATAATCTTCTTATGCCCTGAAGCTTTTACTAAGACTGTTTACTCTTTCTCCTTTCTGAACCAGCTGTGTGGATGTCACCACCTTCCTGTATTTCTCCGCCTTTGCTCCGCTCATTTATGTCACATTCCTCAAAGGCTTCTTTGGGTATGTAGTCTTACACAATATACAGAATAATAGTATGTCCAGGTCTTAAAAAACATTGAAATCAGTTCTCTAAAGAAAGACCTCAGAAAATATACAAAAAAGTATTTTATTGACAAAGGTCCTGAACATTTTTATCCTGTTGTAAACAGTAATATAAGTTATAACTTATTGTCAGTCTAATATTATAACTTAGTAGAACTCATAATAGGCAAGTGTCAATTTTAGCAAAGACTTGAATTAACGTAAACAAATATTTGTTTTATTTTTTTATTTTTTTATGTTAATTCATATATGTTTTCTTTCTTCCACAGTTCAGAGCCCAAGATCCTGTTCTCCTACAAGTCACAAGTGGATGAGCCGGATGAAAGTGATGTCCACCTTCCCCCAACAGTTGCTGGAACCCTGAACCGTAAGGAGCTGACTGACCAGGGCCTGTACTACTCCTCCACCCAGATCGATGGCTCTGGTCCCAGCAGCTCTCGTATGGTTGGAGCGCACCTGGATGATGTTGCCTCCGGACCCTATGGGTCCAGCAGCATTAACAGCATTGAAGCTGACCGCTGGAGACCTATAAATGTGTGAAGGGATGAAGAGAAGAATGGAGGAGGGTAGATGGTTGTACAGCTGGACTTAAATTGTTGTGCATGTGCAGTGTGTTAGGCATGATGGCCAAAGAAAAGCAGAACAAAGCAGCTGGACACCAAGGAATGGTAATCTCGGTCTTGCTTTGAGGCCAAAAAAGTTAACAAGTGAACGCTTAAGGAAGACCTTTGCTAGCCTATTTCTGGAGGACTATGTGTTTAGCAACTGCTTTTGTAACACTGCTGCAAGAGTGCACTGCTGCTGTAGCTCCACATTAGGAGTCTTGCCCCTTATTGTGGCCCCGACAGACTTCATATTGATTCTGTTCCACAGGCTCTTCGGTATGGGAGCTTACCGACTCGTCTCAGCACATTTTCTGTCATTCCGGCATTAGAAATCAGCTGCTCAATCCTGATTGATGATGTTTTAATCTCATTTTAAGTACATAAGTCTGCAAAATCAATCTAACATTGTTTTGATGACACCTCAGCATCTGTACATTCCTACTTAAGGCTTACATTGACGGCAACTCAACTGGCTTTGTGTTTAGCTGCCTTGTATTAGATTTATGACTGAACAGGCTAATCAGTTTGTACTGGCGACTGTGCTTCTCTGAACACGGCAAGGACTTAACTTTGTTATATGTACTTTGTCCTCTGAAATAGGTGCTGTCCCTGCTGTTAACAAGTGAACAGTGTTTGCGTGATGTGTGTCACTGCGGTATAATAAGGAAATCAGTAAATACAGGCATTGCATTAATATTAATGTTCAAAAACAATCTGTAAGGGTGTCTGCTAGGTTTAGCTAAGACACAAGAACAATTATTTACCAATTGAAACTGCATCTCACCTGTAAGCTCTCTATTTCTCCTTCCCCTTTTATTTATTTATTTTCTTTTGCTTTAAGTTCTTATACCAGGCAAGTCATTTCTGCCACTGAAAGCACATTTGCTAACTTCATAGCAGTTAAAGAAGTTATTTTATGTGCGATTTGGACAACTTTGTAGAAACATTTTTGCGCATTCCAATTCAGACATTCTTACATTTCATAACGGCATATTTCACTCAGCTTTGCCTGTATTCAAATGTTATTAAAAGTGGTGAAGTTAGACCAGAAAGGATTTGTCACAGTTTTCTAGCACCTGGTGGTATTGATACAGGTTCCATTATGTAGTGAAACTTATGATTTCTTCGGAGCAAAGATGGGTAAATTTAACGTTGGTGATTAATATTGGGCATCTTTGTTTTTGTTGCTTCTTCATTTATTTTATGTGCTTATTATTCCACTTGATGTTACCACGACACAAGTCTATTTCTGCTTAATCATATCATATTTGTTTATGCCTACCAAGAAAATTTAATGTATTAGTTTTCCCCTGAAAATTCAATGAATGGATCACTGTATTTAAGCTAGCAGTATTCATAGGTGGTAGTGACTTGTATACAGAAAATCTAGGGTTGCAATTATTTTTTACTTATTTACAAAGCAACAACACGCAGTAAAGATGTCATGTTTCTGAGAGTTTATAGCATTTTCCCCACTTTGAAATACTTTATATTCAAATTTGAGTGCTGGTGAACATTGTTGTATTACTCTGGAGTTAGACTGGGAAATAATTTTGCTGTGTCATGAGAAGTATATCGCTGTGGAATTCCATCCTCTTGATACAGCATTTAATGGTGAAGTCATTTTGCGAATGATGGTTGAATTGCCTTTTTATTTCAGTGCATTGATTGTACAGTATTCTGCCCATATTAATGCAATGTGTTGAGCATTCCATAAACTACAGAATAAACAGTGGACTCTTTCACTTGTTTTATTTTTTTGTTTTATTGGCAAGTAATATAGTATATTCAAAGTTTTCATCTATATACAGACAAGTGGCAAAAGAAAAACCAACAAAAAGTGTCTTCATAAGATATTTGGCCACCGTGTGGCACCAGAGGAGCTTCAATTGGCAGTGACCCTAAGATGACCATTTTTCCTACAGACATTCCCTCATTTGTTCCCTCATTTCCCTCTTTTGATGATGGTGACACTCCCCTGTGGACATCAAGGACACATAGTTGTTCATATACTACAATTTAGTTCACATGGAGTCCACTGGGAGGCCTCGGTTTGTTACATGTGCAGAAGGATGGCATCTATGTAGAATACGTAGAACACATGCACATTACTTCCTTGTAGCTGCTGTATGGATAGTCCACACAAATGTTGGGCTGCATGCAGTCTCTGTGGACTCTCATGGACTTGGGGAAATGACAAAATTCAGTCATGCAGATCCTAGTGGACCATTGCATAGAATAGAATAGAATATTTTTATTGTCAATTTCTCTATATATCCAGGATATACAGAGGAATCGAAAAGGTGTTTCTCTCTCACCTTCGTCTTAGTATACAATAAAGTAAAATAAAATATATAAAAATCAACCTATGTACAGTGGCGGTAGTGCAAAACAGTGACAACTTATTGAGGTGATGGTAGTGCAAATATGGTAGCAGCGATGTACAGTAGTGCAAATGGTTCAGTAAATGCTTGTGGATGCAGAAACTATTCATTCATTCATTCATTCATTTAACCTTTTATCTAAATCTTGAGGAATCACTGAAGGCAAGCCCTCATTCCCAATGATGCAGAGAGTACAGTCAACAGAATAATGTGGAGGAGTCAACAATCAATGAGACAACAAAGAAAGGAACACAGTTAAAAACAGTCACATTCAGATGCAGTGTAGTCTGTGATCAGGGATTTAAATTGATCAATAGCTAGAGCTGCACCAAGCTTGAACTTTTTCTGCAAAATGTTCAATGAGTTGAATAATGATATAACAATGGTTTGATAGCAACACCAACACACCTGTGGTGTCCACAGCTGTCCATGTGTGCCTCTACAAGAGATTATAATAAAGCATTATTATACTGGTCCACAGTCTTCATAGGTGTTCAGCTGGGTTGAGAAGTGATGGCTGCAAAGGCCATGTCATTTTCATACTCATTGAAATATTCAGTGACCATTTGTGCCTTGTGGACTAATAGAAATGTGTATTGTCAACCATAATTTCCAGCCTACTTACTGTAACTGCACTTTAGTCATTGCTCCTATTGAAACATTAGCCAGTTTGAGCAGTCTTTGTTGCTGAAGCTCCTGCCATCTGTGCCCCAATAACAAACCCTCTTACAAAGTAATTTAGATCCTTTCCTCTTACCATCTTGATACAAAAGCAGAATTAAGCCGGTCTGCTCAGCATTTTTATACAAGCAACAGTTTAATTGCTTAATAGTACAATGCAGTGCACCTGTGTGCATTTTTTCACTAATTTATTCAAGTTTTTTCCTTTAAATCTGTCACCCATCTGTGTATTCTCGCATGTTAGTCACTGTTTATCCTAAATATCCAGGATTAATTCATCTTTATGTTGTGCTTGTCATTAAAAGCTTAATAAGTCAGATTTACGATTTGTTGGACAAAGGTTCAACTACAATTCCCATCAACCCATCGCCCCACTCATGATAAGCTAAGACGAGTCATTGGAGCCGAATTATTTCATCCAACCAATGAGCTTAGAGGATACTGCGGTGTCAGAATGACCTTTATTGGAGTATTTTGACCAGCAGTCGCTGTGGCGGCGACTCCAGCCGCTTTCTTATTTATGTCTCCCTGTCACAACAGTCGACAGGGCTTTTATTAGTGGCTCTAATCGTGTGGGAACCGACAGCTCGTCAACATGGGAGGAAATGGAAGCACGACGAGGAAAGTGTCATTCGGACTGGACGAAGACGAGAAGGTCACCGTAATTGAAGGAGTGAAGGTATAAAATATATCGTCCTGCGTAAAATTGAGAGACCGAAGTGTGAATTATGTGAGTAGGTTTAGCGAGCGATGCTAATAAGTAATTTAATTCTGTGGTGGGTTCAGTCCAGAAGCCTGACAGGTCCATATAAAGTGTGTGAACAGGTCCCATATCCTCAGATGAACCCGGGTCAGACCCCCCGTCCGTTATGACCCGTTAACGACTGTCTTAAGTTTGTAGGCTACTCTTATCATGCTAGCAGTGACATGCTAATTAACGCTAGCAAACTAGGTGTTTACAGTTTGTAAGTGACATGCTGGTGAAATTCCTATAGCCAGTATGCTATGTGTCAATGTTAACACTTTATATATAAAGAGTAGAAGCACAATTTGACGCCGTAAACCTGCAGATTTAACAGAAATAATGCGTTGTTGCTCCACGTAGGCTAATACCTGTAGTCTTTATCACACTGTTGACGTTGGTCAGAGGCTCAGGCACAGCTGCAGAGAAGCACATGATCTGCAGCTGGTGGGCAAGTAAGTGACCTGTTCAAGGACACTTCAGTAGACTGTGTGATGGACTCCTTTACAAGTGAGCCTGTAATATTCTGCTTTCTCTGCTGCTCACAAAGGCACACATCTGTCCTGCTTCCATGTCAAAGTCCTGATGTTCCCACGTTCTCTTTCAGCTCTCAGAGGATGTGCTCCGGCGGATGAGGGATTCTCAGGGGTCTGACAGCACCAAGACACCGCCGTCTCCGTCGGACAACCGTAAATCACCACCAAGTACGTCCCGGTCAAAGACCTTTCCTTTCTCACAAACTTCTCATTGGTAGGCCCAGTATGTCAGCAAATACTGTATGTCCTCAGACTGGGAGTATAGAGAACAGTATCACAATAAAGATCAATTGCGCTGCTGTATGACATTTTCACATTGTTCATTATAGAAAGAACAGAGCACAGCAGGCATAAACTGTCATTTACATGCCCATGTTTATTAGAATATAAAATTTTTATTCATGGCCTCTGAGAGTCTGTATGTTATTTGATGAAATATATATATGTTTGTTTATACATGTGCATGTAATTAAAATGACATGTAGCTATTGCTTAATAATTTATTCAACGTTAGAGACAATGGTTTAAATTAAGGACCTATTTTAGTCAACTTACAATAGATAGTTGTGTAAGACAGATGCCCACAGGGAACCTACTGGGTCAGACCCTTCTCCAAACAGATCCATTTTGTAATTGCTAATATTATTGATATTTATCTCATTGATTTTCAGGTCCAAAACCAACAGGACCCTCCGCTTCAGAAATGAAGGAAGAAATGCGCAAAAAGTAAGTGATCATAATGCCAAGGTCACTGCGCCTATTTGTTTATTCATATGTGTTTACAGTCTATGAGGGTACTTGAAAAAGTTCTCAGCCTCACGGTAGAAAGATTGCTCTTGTATTATTTTTCCACATTGTCTACTTTAACTTAAATGCACTTGGTCCACCAATGTTCAATCCCTTCGTGGAAGAAGGTCACATCTTGAGCTTCCAGATACTCCTCAGTAGCATGCATGACTTCATAATCACTCTAAAAATGGCGACCACACAAGAGGGATTTCAGTTTGGGAAACAAATAGAAGTCAGACGGTGCAGGTGGGGTGAGTAAGGCGCCATGGGGCAACAGTTCATAGTCACGTGTGGCTGCTTCTGCCACCTGTACTGTGTGAATGGGCATATTGTCCTTTTTCCTGATCGCTTCAAACATTTGTGTTTTTGTGTACAGCGATATAAGGCTTTTTAATATACAGTAATGCCCCAAAATAGGGCTTGTTTCCTGGTGAGGCCGAGAACTTTTTGAAGTATTCTCATATCTATAATTTTGTCATCTTAATTTAACTTGTGCCGTAATTCTGGCATATTTGGTGAGGGAACTTCTATAACGTCACATGCATTTTTTATTAATGTGCACTGGTCTTGGCTAACGTGGAATTTATCACTTCCCTGAATGTGAAGATGTGAACACATTGTTATAACATCAGTGTGATAAATGGCAGATTGTGCATAATTTTTTTTATCTACAATAGCTTAAATTCTCAGATTTAAACTGAGCCTCTGTGTTGTCACCTTTAAGTCATAGTTAGTGGAAGTGGCAGACACATAAAATAGCATACATTCAATGCTAATGTGCAGTGTTAATGGAGAACATCCACATGCCGAGCCACCTGTCAGCACTCTGTGTAACAGGCATGTTGCTATGCTGTTGGAATGCTCTTATAGGGTCCTGAGCCTATATAGATTTACATGTTGGCAAGTCTAACAGCTTTTACTCACTATCACTGAAATACTGTTTCCTGTTGTTGTATATTATTATGTTTTAATTAGTTTGATTAGTGCCAAATGTTTGTAATGCAATTAGTTTTTAATTATAGATCTATGTAGTTTATTAGTTAAAAAAGCAGTCCAAGTATATGAGCTGTGTCAGGTTGTGTAGTAGAAGGAGGCAACCCAATATTATTGCCCTACAATGAATAATGTCTTTGTAGTTAATAAACTTTATACATTTTAAGACTATGTAGCAGTGAAGTTTATGATAATTTCTTAGGGCATATGTCAGAGTGTTACGGGATAGATGGTAGACTGCATTTATGTGTAATTTAATTCCTTGAAGCAACACAGTAATAAAAGATCTACTAATTGCTATAATCACCATCCATTTTCAGTCAATAGCTCTTTTAACTTTTAGAAAAACAAAACAGCAGTACAATGAAAAACACTGGCAGTTGGGGTCCAGAACTGTTTTCTAGTAGGTTACCTGCTGTTGCATGCAGCAAGAACAATGAGTGAGGGTTAAAAAGACGAGCAGTAAACCAGTTGAAATGATCATATTCATCATTTAATCATATGGGGCAAAATTATTCCTTTATAAGTAACACGCTGTATATGATTTCTGGAGGCTTCATCCACAAAATATTAGGCTTAGCACTGATTTACAGAAACCAATAACTGTCTGACCTTGGTGGAGAGCTTACTGTGTGAACAAGAAGTTGCATGTTGAGCAGACTTTCACCGGATAAATAAAGTGTCAAAGGTTAACAGTGCTTATCTTCCCCTACTTTTTAGCTTTGAGCGTCAACAAGCCCTGGTGCAGGAGGAGTTGGCCAGACTGGCCCAGAGGGAGAGAGACACTGCAGCAACCACAGGCCTGGACGAGCTGACCCCTGCCCTCATCATGGAGAAGGGAAAGGCCCGTGAAGAGCAAGAGAAGGCCAAGATACTGGTGAGTGATGCTTTGACAGTCTGTACCAGGAAAAGCACATTGATTTACAATTTTATGTGCAACTAAGTTTGCATCTCAACTTTGAATTGGAAAGATAAGTATGGAGAGCATAGTTTGTATAAAATATGGACGTACATGTCACCCATTTCACAGCCTCAAATTTAAAATTTGACTGTCACCAAGTGAGTGAGGGGTGGATCTGACTGAAAACTGAGGACCCTACACGTGGCAATATGGTAGTGAAATGTAAATTACAAGGTAGTCCGCCTTAAAACGTTCACCTCTTTATTATTCTAACTGGGACTGTAATTTATAAAATGAACATCATGCTGCTTTCAATCTTGACCTAGAGTTTGAGAACATAAACTTATTAGGAAAAACTTTACAGTGGAAACAAATGAAGGGAGATGTAGGGTTATTTTATGATAGACTTGCGTACAAGGAGCCTTCTTCTTTTTTTTCTTTTTTTGCATCCAGAGTCGTCGCCCCCTGCTGGCTATTAGAAAGAATGCAGGGTTAAGGCAGTTCTGCATTAGCTTCAATATTATGTTTGCAGCAGAAGAGGCTGCAGTTTTAGGACCACACTTCCAGGACCCTTGTCTGTCGCTGCAATGCCAAATTGGATGATCACGTATAAAATAAAGAAAAAAATCTTCATAAAAATGAAGAAATGACAGTGCCACTCAAGGGCTGCATGTGTAAGTGTGTATGCTAACCCTGAATGGAGTGCTTGTTTCGTTTTCAATATGTATATTGATGAGCAATGATCTATCGCTGATCATTAATTAAAAACTCTTTCCCTGGTGGTTTTCACTTGCTTCGGTTTGCTAAAATTACACATTGTGGATTTCCTACCCAGTCTCTCTCCTCTCCAATTGATTTGTCCTGCAGTGTCTTTTCGGTGTGCTTGCCAGCTGTAATGAATACTGAATGAAGCCGCCGGCTTAGCTTACACTGATATGGGCTCCAAACCTTTAATAATGTTGCATTGCAATGAGAAACTGAACACTCTCCCCTCAAAGCCTTGTTTTCTACTTTCTCTGTCATTACAAGTCAATACAGCTTGTCAGTGTGTGTGCAGTCGTGTTTTTTGTGTGTGCAGAGGTGAGAAGCTACTAAAGGTGTATTCTGTTTGTGGTTGTACATAGAAAATACGTGCTGAGCCAAATTGGCTGTTGATGATGGGGGTGTGTGTGTGTTTTTATGCCTTTTTTAAATTGAAATTGCTGTTTGAAGCAGTACAATTAGGATATCGCAAAGGCTGCAATATAGGACAAATACAGTGCAGTGCGTTTGACCCAGGGTTTAAACAGCTGTGTCAATGGTTTTACAAATTCATTCCTCCTTCCTGTCATAGTCAGACTTTTGATTGAATGCTCCATCACATTTTCAGTCTATTACACAGGTAATATTTGAACATGAGCTTGACTTTGCAAAAATATTTTGCCAATCACAATATCTGTCAGAAACATTGCAATCAGATATTTTCCTCAAATCACCCAGCCCTTGTGTGTGTGTGTACACACAATTGAAAGAAGTTTGGAGTTTCGTTGGGTACATTTGAAAATAAGAATTTTATTTGTGTGTTTAAGAAAGCGGATAAGGAAGGCTTTTGCTGCTTGTAGGTGGTGATAGAATTGAAGTAGATGCTTGTGTGAAAAGTCCAGAGAGCGTGTGACTTTGAGTGTTTATGTGACCACTCGTTTGCCTCCCTATTCTCACCTTTCCTTCTTCTTTGGTCTCACCTCTGACTCTCACTTATTTTTGCTCAGCTGTCTTAACACATTCATTATTGCCCAACTTAATTTCTCCACTACCTTAAAATGTAATGCATACTTAAAAGACAAAAAAAACAAAGTGCTGAAACCTAGCAGAATTCACTCCTTATATTAGGAAGAAAGATGTCCCTGTTTTTGTTGTTTAGCTTCACCTTTTGAAGAGAATCAGACAACTCATGAATCTGATTTGAAAGCTCCTCCAGTAACAAATCTCTGTGCTTAGCAGGTGGGCTTCCCCCTCTTCTTTGCATTTCCCATCGACCCTGCTTCCACCAGCAACAACACAGCTGGAGGCTCAAGGAACAAGTTCCCCCAGCCCCCACCCCCTCTTCCTCTATTCCACCTTAAATCGCTCCACTTTAAGTAGTTTGGGAACCGCCTGAAGTATTTCTCTGAGGAAAAGATAGACACACGCACAGAAATACAGTCACCATCACAATACTCAGACATATATATATAGCAAACACCCCCCAGCCTGTGTCTCCTCATGCACTCCTGGCTTCCCAGCATGCAGGCTGTGTGTTGCTGTTGAGGTGAGGAGAGGGTGAGGGAGGTGTGAAGGCAATACCTGTCGAAGAGCTGAGCTGCTCCCCATACTGCCTTAGGCTGCCTGTCACAAACACTCTCTTTAGCAGTTTACCCCTACCTCAGCACCAACTGCCACCGCTGGGACTATTCGTTTGTGTATTTATATATCTGTGTCAGTATCTGCTGTTGCATGTGCAAGTTGTGCATTAAACTGCCTCTGTCTGTCGATGTACATCAGAGGAAAGGGTGGGTATGTTGTGGGGAGATAACCGCTCACAAGATTCATTCACAGTTCAATCAATACTACATTCGCAGGTAGAAAATGTATTTTGTACTGTGGTATATATATAGTTTTACTTGGTATAATATTTAGTGGACCTCTATAATACCTGATGGTGTTAATTCCTTCCATCTAATCCATCATGACTGACAGGGCTGTACTCAGCCAAAGAAATTTTTTGTCGATAGAAAGCATACCTACTCTTCAACCAATCAATAGATCAAAAATCTGCACTTAATCTCCAGATTATTCAAATCGGCCACAGTGCACTGGCTGCACTCTTCCAGCTAGCCCTATTAGTCCCTAAGTGCATTATAAATAACCACAAAAGGCTAGTATTTGTAGTATATTACAACATTTTAATCTTGTTATTTAATCTGACAATTCCCATTGTGATATTATTTTTGTGTTGTGATGAAGAAGGAAGCATCCAGCTCTGTCTGGGTGTAGCTGCTACTATTGGCAGATGCTGGAGCTGTTGAAGCTGATATGCAAACAGCTGCAAATTTGACACTCTACGTATTGGCCATCCATTTTAATAAACTGCACCCACACTGACAACTCCTGTAACTTGATGACAGTTTGAAACTGGCTTTGTGTAAACGCTTAGTAAATGCAGGCTAAATGTTTATTAAGTTAGACCGAGCAGTATCCATGAGGTTGGGCAAGTTCAAAATTTTGAAAATGCTGGCTGTGTTGAACATAACCCGTTTATCACAGGTAGCGTGTTCCTTTCCCTGCCAAAAAAAATTGACTAATCCTGAATAGTTTTAAATGTAGCACAAAATACCAGTTAGTGTTTGATCAGATGAGAGCATATCAACCAACTAGTCGACCTGGAGAACAAGCCTAATTATTCACATAGCATATTTGTGCTGGGCTGTAACTCATTGAAACCTAACCAAAATGTTTTTTCTCTCACAGAAGTGTTGTTGAGGTTGACATTGAGAAGCATTTTTGATGTTCCACAGTTATTGGCCAAGCATGGACATGTATCTCAACGTAGAGAGCTTTAAGTCGATTCATTTCTTTATGCTACAATGCTGATGGAGAAAAATGAGTGTTTTTATAGAAGAAATAAAGTAATGTGGCTGAAATCAGCACCTTGGCCGTGGCTGATTTGAAATAATAATAATTTTAGTAATTTTAATAATAATAGTTTCCCACAAGAACACATTTTTGAGTAGAGGGGGATTTTTAAGTTTGCATCTCTGGTTAGTTAAATGTACAGCAGGTAATGTTTTGTGCTGTGCTGTTTCCCCCCATGACGTCCACTTTCACACCCCACCTACAAAGGTGCTCCTAGAAAGTGTATACATTTTTCTTTTTTTAACGGCGTGCCATCCTATCATATTGTGAGACTATATTTAACAGTTGCACCTTGAGTGAAGACACGGAAGAGATGACAAGTTACATTAACACCTAGTCTCTTCTCCACTCCTTTCTTTCATTAGCACCTCCTGTGTTTGTTTTTCCCCCTGCCTGTTGTCTCCACCTCAGAGGTGTCATTCCTGCTACAAGTAAAATGCAATTAGTATGCACAGGTATTCAGTGCTGAGCATCTCTCTTACACACACACACACGCACACACACACGCAGACAATAACAAGCATCTGCTTTAAGCTATTGAATTTCACAAACCTCCTAGGTGGGTGAGAAGAATAGACTTTACTACTTGCGTATGGGTCATGGGGGAATGTTTGCAGCCCTGTATATTAAAATCTGTCTTTTATCTGCTGTCTCCAATGAAAAAACAGCGATAAGCAACAACATCAGTGGGTACAATTTTAATTCAGATCTGTTTAGTAGAATTTAATAAATCCAGGTGCACACATTTTAATGAAAGATATTGCAGGAACCAGCGAGCACTAGAAAGACACAGATACATATAAACATATCAGAAAATAAAATCAGTAAAGCAGGACAAATTACCTGTGTAACTGCTGTCCATTTGCAAGGAGCTTTTCATACAACTGACATTGTGAGGGTTTAATATTTATTGAACGTTTGTATTGTATTATTTAAAATATACACGTTGTAATATTACATTCATATTTGGATTATAAATGTCTCTAAATCACTTCAAGTCACCTTAATTCCCCTCACTTCAATATTAGTCTTCTCCATCCAGAAGTTTATTAACCCTGGAAGCAATTTTCATGTCAATTTCAGTGTGGAAAATAGGTTACTCCTCATGCGTCATACTGCCTTGATACTTGTTCTTTATAGTCTATTCAAACCCAGGAGGGACATTTCCTTGACTCCTACAAACTTAACATTAAAGTTGCACATTTTGTAACAGGCAAATCAAGTTGACATTGCCCTCAAGTCTGCCACATTCTCCTATGATCAAAGTTTTACACAATGCAAATGACACAAAGCCCCCCAAACAGTTTTGCTTAGATTTGATTGAAGCTGTGCAACAGTAGGCTGTGATAAATTTTTTTTCATTTAAAAGAAATCCCTTCTTCAACTGAAAAAAAAAAAAGTGATATCTTGATATGAAAATTTTGTTGGTTGTGCAGTTTGAGCTGAAATGTGTGATAAGAGGTGATGCGCCCATTTGGTCACTCCTGGTGTTCCTGTTCTCTCACACCTCCTCCTTCCTTTAACACCCTCGCAAGATTGTTGGGTATGCATTTGAACAGCAAATCAGGTAGTTCTTTAATGTCACATATATTCTAAATATCACTGCCTGGCTGTGCTTATAGAAACTGGAAGCTTGACGTCTTTTAAATCGCTGAGGTGATTTATTTCACTTGCTGTGTGTGGTCAAACCCAGCCTGTTCCTTTATAACCATATCACATTTGACCTCTTAATACCAGTGGCTGCATATTTTTGGTCATTAGTTGATATACCTAGTATTTGGATAAGGTAGGTTTGTTACTGTGTAATAAAGAAACAGACCCCAAAACTGTCACTAGATGGCACTGTTGAAGCATGTTTGGCTAACCCGGGGATTAAAAGCAGGATGAATGCTTGCTCTGCACAGCAACACGTGCTCCTGGGCAACATGTTCTTCCAGCATTTATTCCTCCACCTCTCTCTCCCATCTTTTTATCTGTCTTGTGTGTGTGTGTGCGTGCATGCATGTGTGTATGTGCACGTGTGAGTGATGGCTCTGAGTGAAGCTTTTGACACTGTCCAAAAAAAAAATGACAGTGAAAACCAGGGTGAAAAGCCCAACATTCATTAAAGTCAGACCTGAGATGACAAACAGTCAGACCACAGCGGTTGATGCCACACATGTTAACAGTATTACCCAGCTGCTGTGTAGAAACACGAGGAAATGACACCAGACAAGGGTGGAAATGTTGTGTGTTCCACTGAATATGCAGCCTTTCAGTTACAAGATGTTCTCGCTAACTAGCAGCCCCCCTGCTGTCTAAGCCTAAAAGACATTTGTCTGATCACTGAATATAATTCTCTCCAATGGGTCTGTGTACTCTTGTTTCAGCACATTTCCTCACTCTCATTGATTTCTTTAACAATTATGTTTTAATTGAGTGTTTTCTTTATCTCCATGATTGCACACAGCGTTGAAATTCTGAGGAATCGTTTATTAACATAGGATTTTTTTTTATTAACATCTGATTCATTGACTAGCCTAGAATTTCATTCCTCCTCACTGAACTAGCCTGTGGTTAAATTATTCTGTCAATTCTAGTCACTTCAGAGCCTTTGAGTATTTGCCCTTAAACACCAGCTCTGTTGGTTCAGTTGTATTTCAATAATCTGGGGATGGGTTTTTTGTTGACTTGAAACAAGATGACAATGTATATTTAAAATAATCACAAATCCATTGGTTTCCAGCAGATGATGGTACATCATTGTTGAGCAGATTACCTTGAAATAATAATGGGATTTTTGCAGTATAAGAAAAAGGTGGTTGTATATTCATAGACTAGCTATTCATCTTTACATATTGTATTGTGGTTGTAGGTATAAACAGCACCTGCGTTTAAGTCAGCCTACCATTTTACATGTACGCACGTGTACATTCTAATTTTTTTTTTTTCTATGTCTGCTTTGACCCACCTGTGAAAGAAGACTGAAGCCGCCAATATACTGTGGTGGCAGGCAGTGGCTCAGGGAGAAAGAACATAGAAGCATTAGGCCAGAGATGTGCCAGAGAGCTAAGAGAAGAGAAACATGGTCAAGGAAGGGCTATAGGAACTGAAAGGCAGAGAGAAGAGTCTTGGAGAGTGGTACAGTAATAGATTCAGATGTCCGACTCTGACTGCCAGCCGGCTAGATAGCCAACCCTGCTTGTTAGCCAAAGACTGAGAGAGAGGAAGGAGAATGTGCGAGAGAGGAGGAAGACGGATCAATAAAAAAAGGATTAATTGAAAAACAAGTTGAGATATAGCAGCAGAGTGATAGGGGTTTATGTTGAAATTAAGTGAATGAACATCAGCCTTCAACCAAAGTGCCGAAGCCTGATGTGTTGTGATGTACTGCGTAAGGTGCACATATGCACACACATGCACACACATAAACCCTACATTTGTTTCCTATAGAAACTGACTGGGTCTAAAATACAGCAGTGATTCAGACACACACATTCACACATGGCTAAACCACTTGTTATCAGCGAGCGTAATCACAGACTTGACATCTTTTCTGCATGTTAAAGCAGCTAAGCCCTTTGTGCACGCTCGCACTTGCTCACACACAGACGCACACACGCGTTCGGTGCTCCCCCACCGTCTTCAGCAACGGTAATTGCTGACGAGCAGAGCGCTCACCGGATGAGGAGATTTTGATCGGTGCAGAGCGGTGAGAGAGCGCTTCGCACAAATCCTGTCGGTTCAAAGGACAAATGTGTCGGAGTGGGATACCTCTCCCGTCAGAGAGCAGTTGTGATGTAATGTGACAGCTGGACAGGACTTATTATCCAGAGGAAAAATGATGTTTCCCAGATGATTATTGTCATTGAAGGGGATAATGACTCATGTTTGAAGAATCAAAGTATGAGTATTTTGAACTTTCGAGATTTCTTGTCCATTCAGGAAATGCTGAGTCTGTTTAAGTTGCATTTATCATAGTCACAAAATAAAGCAGTGATGTTATGTCACTGGATTTGATTTGTGTGTAAGTTAATTTTGCAAATGTAAGTTCCGAACATTTTTTCTGTTTTTCACATGAGTAATCGTGTCTCAAAGATATGACCTATTTGCAAACTAAATATTTTACCTTTGAAATATATAACAATTGGTTTTAATAATTACTTGCAATTTTGAAGGTAATTTGATAGTTTCCCAGTTTTATTGCATGTATATAATATTCTGTTACTTCATCTTACATCCGATGCTCATAGATGCAGTGAATCTTTCATCTGAGGTGTATTTATTTGTCAGTGAAAGTTATAATTTACTGAAGAAGTGTGTTCACAAATGGTCGCCAATTTTTTTCTGGATGCTGCCTTTTTTGGAAAGTAAGCATCACTATTGGTTGTTTATAAGAGAAAGGAATCCTACGTTTTTTTGTTTTTCTCTCATTACTACCTAATCCCTCATTCTCCTCTCCAACAAAACCTCTTTCTCTTATTCAAATGACTCTCTCTCTTTCTCCATCCTCTCTCTCACTGTCTTCCTCTTTGTGTCTTCTTCGCTATGTGTCTCTGTGACAGTCTGTGGTGGCAAAGCAGGCTGATGATGAAGTGTTAATTCATTTAACCTCCCCCGGCTATGTGACGAAAACACACATTTAATGAGCAAACAGCTAGACTAACCAATTCATGCCTTTGGTATTCCTACTGTACTGTGTGTGCGCGTGCGTGCTTGTGTGTCGGTTCATATGTGTTTTTGTGGGTGCATGCAGGTGCGTACATCACCTACAGATGTTAGTGTGATGACTCATGCATATGTATTTGAACAGTTGTCCTGTTCCCCTGATAGGGGATGTGCATTTAGAGTGGATGTGTTAATAACTCTTTGGTGCATGGATGCCAAGACCTAGGAAAACGTCTTTTCACTTGTTGGTGTGGTGTTGGCAAAAACTAAAAATATATAAAATATAATTAAAGCTAACTTACTTGACTACTGTAATATATTATAAATGACTTGAAGCAGCACACAGGGAGACTGCCATGTTTTCCCTAATGCAAGACAATCTGCTAGATTTAACTCCATTACTGGTGATGGCAGCTGTCATATGTATTTTATTTGCATACTGAATTGCTGCCCATACACCATAAAAATACAGAAAATGCCACTTGGGAGTTCGTAAGGATTGATAGATTTATTTGGGACATTTGTGATGTAATGTACCACCCCCTGCTAAAGTAAGTATCTAACTAACTGTAATTATTTGTGTCAACTGTGTACACATACAGTATACACTGATCAGCCACATCATCATGACCACTGACAGGTGAAGTGAATAGCATTGATCATATTGGTACTATGTGGTGTTCTGCTGGAAAACCTTGGATTTTGGCATCTGTGTTGATGAGACTTAGACACCCAAATAAACATTGTCCCAGAACAAGCACACTCCCTCATGCAAATGGAAATCCCAAATGTCACTGGCCTACCCCCACAGGAAAATGCACCCCACCACATGGCAAAAACATCAAACAATCAGGAACTTCTTGAGGAACATGACTGTTGCCCAAGATGTTGATTTGACCTCCAAACTTCATAGAGCCCATTCTGATCAAGCATCAACAGG
The DNA here is from genome assembly GCA_900302755.1 of Chromis chromis. Classification (NCBI taxonomy): domain Eukaryota; kingdom Metazoa; phylum Chordata; class Actinopteri; family Pomacentridae; genus Chromis; species Chromis chromis. Next base: position 32,304 of record OMNN01015428.1, read on the forward strand.
ATGCAGTGGAACAAGTGATTGACAGAGGCCCCACTGCACAAGCCAGAGTACCCAAAGGATCCACTGCTAACGTCCTGGTGCCAGACCCCATAGGACACCCTGAGAGGTCCTCTTGTCCATGCCCAATGGTTCAGATCATTTTCAACCACATAAGGGGAACCAACACAATATTAGGCAGGTAGTCATAATGTTATGCCTGACTGGTGTATAAGAAAGGTGTTTCTTACCTTCGATGATGTGAAGTGTGTGCCGCCATGGCAACAGGCCGGACAGAGCTTCTCCCATCTGTGCCCAGACCCTCCTCCTGCTGATAATGTGACTCCTCCTCCAGGACTCCCAAAAACCAATATTGCTGATTTGCATCTTCCTCCTTTCCCTATTCAGCAGCATAATTATAGTATTCATGTAACTGATTTCTATCTTCAACATGAAAACCCAGGCCTTAACCATGGAAATAGCATAAACACAACATTTAATCAAAAACTAAATATGAATCCAAGCTGACAAAACCTTTATGCTAAACTAAGATTTGAACCTATTGGGCTTAAAAGGTCAATCCACTGATTTTACGCCTGAAAAGTCTCTCTTTGGTCGTTGATTATACCCTTAAAAACCAGCCTACTTTCCTTTAGAATGTACAGATGAAGGAAGTCTGTCTCTCTCTCCACTTGCTGCAGCTCGAGTTCACCAGCTCAGACACTGTAAAAGTACTCTACGCTGCTCAGTGGCAAGGTGTAATAATTGAGTAATTCAGCCAAACATGTCAGAACCACGAAAAATATTCTGAAGAAGAATAATGATATGGAAAACCACACAATGCAAATTGACAGAATTGGTTCTTTAAAGGTTTTTGTAAGTATGAAACCCCTGAAGTCTGAATGTTTTTGAGTGTATCATTGCAATTTCAAGGCAGAAATACTCCACCATGACGTTGACTGCTTGTTTTGCTCATGACATGTCTTTGAGTATATAAACATCACCAAATGGACATGATAACTAGGTAAAAAAGTTGATTTTCACCAGAGGTGGTCTTTAAGTAATCAGGGACAGGACTGAATAATGTCTTCTGTGACTGAGTGGAGCAGAAAAAATTGTAGAAACGGGGACATCATGATGTCAGACGCACAATACTAAAGATGTAGTAATTTTTGCACTTTAAATGGACAAAGTGTGTTTTCGAGTTGATAGAATCCACAAAAGTAAACTGCTATGTGTCAGTGAATTAATAAGACATTCATATTTATGTAAAGCTGTAATTTCGTGCTTGTGTATGTAGCAGCGGGAACCTTTCACATTGGATTTAAGGTGGTGATTAAAAGAAGCCAGTATGGGGAGTGTGTGCTTTTCCCACCTGGCACTTCTCTTCGCTTGAATACACATGGCCAAGTTTCTGAGTGGCTGCTCAGATGTCCTGTCTCTGGGTCCTCTGGACAGGTGACCCTGGCTGATCCTCTCCCCAGGCTCTGGGCCACTATGGTGGCCCTCACAGGCTTCCAAAGATCCATGTCTGCTCTGCTCGGGCCGCGAGGCCTGGACGCTGGGCAGCTGGTCAAATATCTCTGTCTGATAGTACTCACAGGAGTCTGAAGACAGGGTGGACGCAGTGCTTTCCTCTGTGGGGGAGAGACATTAAGATAGGTTACAGGGCAAGTCTCTTTATCTGTCAGGAGTTGAAACAAATCAGATTCCATTACCTCCGCCAAGCGAAGCAGTTGTGTTTTTATTGGCATTTGTCTGTCTGTTTTGTTCGTCTGTTTGCAAGATAACTTGAAAAGTTATGAACAGATTTTGATGACATTTTCAGGAAATGTTGATAATGGGCCAAGGAACACCCACCCCACCATGACCCCCA
>OMNN01015437.1:10172-24458 GCA_900302755.1 Chromis chromis
CAAAAAAAATTAAAATGTAAAACTGAATGTTTTCATTGTATGTGTTCTGCACACAGAGTGGCTTTAGTCCTTCAGATAATATAAAGTCATAGAAACCTGACATTTGGTCCCAGACCGTCAGTCCTACTGTCTGATACATGCCAGAGAGTACTTAAAGGTAGTGAAGTGAAAATGTTTTTATATCAACACGGCATCATTTATAATACAGAATTTTAACTCTACCCAATAATCAGCATTTCATTGTTAAAAATTTCAAACACCAGTTCCAACAGCAGCTGCATATGTTGTGACTCCAGTTCAGTGAGTCCTGGTCTGTGCTGTCCCTCAGCATCGTTCACCACTCCTCCAGTGAACAATGAGTCTTGAAATCAGTTAGATTAAGCACATTGTCTATTGATTGGCTCCTAAATTGCTGTGTGATACAACACAAATAATCCCATTCCAAGTTTCAACACTTGTTTCTAATGGTTTCCAAATCATGTCAGGCATGGAATGGATCACAATTAGTTTAGCATTTAGCAGCAGAGAGTGGCCATGCATGCAAAAGTGTGATTCTGGGCTTAACAGAGGCTGCCTGCGCTGCATTTGACATTTCCATTCTCGGGACACCTTCCTTTGTTCTGCCTGCAGGGCTTTTTATTAGACACCTGTGGAGGCTGAGGAGAGATTGAGCCACTGTGGGTGCACATTAGGCTAGATGCAAGTGCAGACTTTCATTTTAAGGGACAGGTAGACGTTTTTTGTGACACGAATGTGGCTCTTGTGTGATAAAAGTGACACTGAAAGACGCACCTCACCTACACGTCATAATAGAACAAGACGTTGTAAAAACCCTGTTTGACATCTGACAACAATGACCGGACCTCGGTCGAACGTGGTCACAACCAGCGCCTTGTTTCCCAAAAGTGTCTTGAGGCTAAATTATATTACTCTTAGGATCAGAACAGCCTGACAGGTTGACTTTTAAGAGAACGAGAGAACATGGTACATACTGGATGTAATGTTTGACACTGTAGCCAATATCTCTCACTGTAAAGCCGTTTTTTTTTTGTTTTTTTTAAAGCTGCAAGTTTCACCAAACTGTTCACGCAATCTACCACATCCACCTTGTTGTATCTAGTGGTTTGCGAAACGAACTTGTAAACGGTGGGTTGCTGGTTCGACCAGACTGCATGGCAAGAGGTTGAGGTGGGAAAGTGAGAGCGACCGCTTGTCCCAGTCACCACCACTGTGGGCCCTTGAGCAAGGCCCTTAACCCCTGACTGCTCCCCGGGCGCTGCAGCGCGGCAGCCCACTGCTCCTAGTATGTATAGTTAAGGTTAACTTTGAATAGGATGGGTCAAATGCAGAGAAGGAATTTCCCCACGGGGATCAATAAAAGTTACGGTACATTATTATTTTAAAAAAACATGGGACAGCTGGTGTATGTGTATATGTGGACTTTGACTGTTTTCTTTAGTTATTACTTTTAATTTTGCATATTGTATTTTTTAATTGCACGATGGGGAGATGCTACTCCAGTTTCGTTGTACAATTTTTTTGTACAAGGACAATAAAGAGCTATTCTATTCTATTCTATTCTATTCTATTCTTCTTACAGAAAAAATCTTGCTGAACATAAATTAAATTTTAGCTTTAGATTTTGACACCTGGCACGGATGTAAAATTCAGAGGTAAAAATGTGGGTTTCAGCCCTAAAAGTTTCATGTGTTTGTCTCCTGTACTCATAAAATGCTGGAGGAGTAACTCAAGTTAAAAAGCGCAAAATCCTGACCCACCCCAGTGTACTCAAAGGGCCTGTAACTTGGAACATATTCATAGTATGAAGGTAAAACTTTGCACGGCTTCATTAGATGTTATGGTACAAATAAAACCAGCTGATTCTGAGGGGGTCTGGTGTGAACTTTTTTCAGATTTGGTTAATTCTATATGGAATCACCCTACAGTGATATAGGCTGGGGGAAGCCATCCATATAAAAACTATCTCTGCCACTGGGTGTCATGTGCCAAACTGTTTCCCTTTATTTCCAATTCTTTGTGCTAAGCTAAGCTAACCAGCTGCTGTTTCCATGACAGAAGGGAGAGAGTATTATTTTAACAAAAACATAACCAGAGTTTCCATCAGGGAGCCTCAGCTACATGTACTTTCCTTTTGTCTGCTGAAATTCTCTCATGGTCAGTTTTTCTATATTCTAAACACAAATAATGAAATATTCTTGTTCTTTTTTGTTGTTGTAAGTGACAAGGTTCTGTAGGCAGTGTGCTCATGCTGCTGCTGCGGCCTCTGGACTGCATTGTATAGGCTGGCAGGTCTGTGTAAACTGAAAACCTCCTGAGCAGACAGTCACTGACAAAGAATGTTCCAGCAGTTCACACCCACACAGTGTGAAAACCTGGCTTCCCGGCTCTTAATGCACCAGTGCTGTTCAGGGATCAGCTCTGCATCCAGCCAGGAGTTACTCTGTTGACTGAAAAGTGTTTTTTTCTTTCTTTCTTTCTTTCTTCAAATCTATTCACCAGTGAGAACATGACAAGACAACTTTCTTTACTACCAAAGTCTAAACGTACAGATTGTACAGTTGTGACAAAGCTAAGGCACCTCATCTGAAGAAGGTTTATCCCTGGTAGTTTCTTCTTTTCTTTCTTTGCAAAAAGCCTCTTCTTCCTCTTGATCAGTTTGTAACCAGAAAATGATAAGTACAACACATTTCCTGCTGCCAGTTTTCAGAATAAAACACATATAGAAGCATAATGACCATGCATTCTCCACACATTCATTAGGATTCGTGAGGAGGGGGATCTCTTGTCCAGTGAGCTCTGGGATCACAGATCATACAGCAGACAGTAGAAACAGGGAATATTTCTTTAGAAGGCTCTAGTTAAAACTGTGCACATATTGTTTATGTGGATGTGGATTCAGATTAACAAAGATTAACAAAGAAAAACATGTTTGTGTTGCAGCTGTATATTCTAAATGTTAGCTTTTAAAATTGTACCACAAAATCCCATTCACCTCCACCGTACTGGTGGCATTTCTAAGTCAGATCTCAAATCTTTTCTCAAAGTATTTTTGGGGGGAGTTTTTTCCCCCCATTTTATTTATTGAGAGAGAGAGAGAGAGAGAGAGAGAGACAGACAGGGTGAAAGGGGGTATAGAGGAGAGTGACATTCAGCAAAGGGTCTTGAGCCAGACTTGAACTCATGACCACTGCTGGCGACCTGCGCCGACATGGTAATGCCTTAACTCAGCGAGCTAAATGGCAGCCTGTCAGATCTCAAATCTAAACTAATACTAAAGAGCATTTTCATTTCAGTTTTATTTTACTTGTATAATTCTGTATTTCCTGTTAATTAGGATGAAATATGTTAAATGAAGTTAAAGTAGGAAGTACCGTGATGTACCAGATGGCAATAATACAACAATCATTTGTAAAGTAAAAAAGGAATAATTGTTATTATTATTATTATTATTATTATTATTATTATTTGTAGTAGTAGTAGTAAATTTGTTAATCCTTACTTTGCAAAACATATTTGATATACTACAATTTGCCATTAATTGCTGCCTTTGAATAAACCTTCCTAGTTCATAAAATGTAACTTGCCTTGTCCTTTTTTATGCATTTATGCATTTTAAAATCTTCAGCGGAGTTGTTACATCTCAATTTTAAATCATAAAAATTAAATACACTTTTCTATTTCTAGTGTATATCTGCAATTCATAGTTTATACACTTTAGAAGAAGAAAATGTGGGGGACAAAGCATTAGTCAAGAAGCTTTTATTTTAATGATAAAAATCACTGCACTTCCGGTAAGATGCTGCATACAATCAGCAGCTTGATGGAGCTTTTTTAACTTCAGAACAGCGTCTCAATCTGCGGAATATCTGCTGCGTGCAGGCGGGGACGAGGAAGAGGTTCAGCTGCGGACCTGAAGGAAAGCAGCGATCAGGACAAGGTGAGACATTTGTGAGGGAAGCTTTGTGGTGCTGGAGGGTCAAACTGTCCGCTGAGGTGATGGACACAAGGTGGAGGAAGTTACTGTGAGGGTTCAAGGCTGCGGCACAACTTTTCTCACTGGCCTCGGTTTAGTCCTGGACTGAGCAGCTACCAGGACTGTCGGTATATCAGAGTTCGTTTAACCCAGGTGAGATCAGTGTGATGCAGGAACCCAGCAGGCAGCAGTACGATCCGGTCAGGGTGGAACAGAGGAGGCAGCTTTGGGTTCCTTCAGGCCTGATGGAGGCACTGATGAGGGGGAAACTTCTTGTTTGACCAGTTATACAAGCTGCGATTGACAAAAATACACCCTCCAGCAGGTTCTCTCTGAGAATGACATGAGAGGTCTGTTCCTTAAAGAGCAACGTGCAGGTTGGACACTCAAGGGACTCTGACACTTTCACATGTTCTAGCTGGAACTTCATCCACAGGATCCTGATATTCAGAGAGAGGCCCCTTTTACGCACGTGGCACAGCAGGTGACTCACTAATTGGTCTCTTCCATCTTCTGATGGGCCATGGTGATGTCAGGCAGCTTCATTAACCGAAATGTTTCCTGCACAGCAAACAGCTGATCTGCTGCACAGATTCCCAGTTTGTACAGTCAAGTCATTGTGTCAAGCTCAGGGTGGATCAGCTCCATCAAAACTGTGAATTCTGGACATTTTTTAGGGTTCAAGGGTTTTTAAAGTTCCCTGTTTCAGAGTTTTCAGTCTTGCTGCTGAAATGCAAATGATAATAATAATAATGCTAATAATAAAAATGCCACTGCAGTCTATTTGGGTACAGGCCTACACAACAGGAGTGTTGTATTATTGTTTCAAGGATTCAAGGATTCAATGTTCTTTATTGTCATACCAGCACATGTGTTTACATGAGATGGCACGTAATTGGCACTAGGGTCCTGGTTATAAGTCCAAAATAATAATAAATATATAAAAACAAAGTAAGATAAGTGAATTACAAGCAATAAAAACAATATATACAAGTGTTTACCAGTGGTAAACAGATAAATATGCATGTCATTTGGTAATTTACAGTGTTTTTTCCTCAAGTTCATGCAACATGTTCCATCCAAGTGAGCAAAAAGTACAGAAAGTATCACTGATTGTGGAACATAAATTGACACTGTGTGAAAGAAGTGGGAGAGAGCTGATTAATTTAGAAGTTTGCAAACATAAATGAAGGCTTATACAGCACAGTTCATGTTTTATATCAGGCTGAACTGAAGCAGCTGTGTGCCCAGAAAGAACCAAACCAGCATTTATTCTCCTGGCTTAAACATCCATCGTCCAGAACCGTATCCCCAGAAACATAGCTGTCCAGTATATAATGAGTGGTGCACATGACCGTGTTATTCGGTGCAGATGCAGCAGTTAAGCCTCTTCATTTGCACAAAACTAGATCAGGCAAGAAAGCAGCTCCGATGTAGGGAAAGGTTTGAACTCGGTGCCCGACAGGCTGGAGTTTGTGCAACCTGCAGAGCCGCAATAACTCATCCTGATGCAAAACGGTGACATGCAAAGTAATTATCATAAAGGACCGACTTTGTAAATCACAGCCGCTCAGACTCACTGCCCCTGCACAGAGCACTGAGGCAGAGAGGAGTCATTGCCTTTATCATATCATAAAACATGAAACTGTGAAATAACTTTTCAAACTATGGTTGACAAGAAAATGTAGTGTAACATTGGGTGAAAAAGTTAAGCCACCAGTTGCTGTTTCAGTACAGAGCTGCAGCCAGGAAGCGGTTAGCCTAGCTTAGCACAAAGACTGGAAGCAGGGGGAACCGTTGGCATGGTTCTGTCCAGGGTTAAAAATGCATCTAAACCACACTGACTGGTGTTTTTAGGTAAGGCAGAAGACGATGTAACTGTTTCTACTATTTCTGGAATTTTTGTCCCGACTGTGTTTCCTGCTTGTTGCTTTGCTGATCCCAGGTCTGCGTTTTGCAGACGATAGATAGATAGAAACTTTATTAATCCCTTGGGAGGGTTGCCTCAGGGAAATTGTGGTTCCAGCAGTGCACAGCACAGACAGCACAACAGTACAGTGAAAAGCACACAGATCAAAATAGTAATAAAATAGTAATAAAGACTAGTGCCAACAACGTATTGCACACCAGGACGTATTGCACACCAGGAAGACAGTTGCACATGTATATAGATTGCACAGACCCAGGAAGAGCCCAGCAGCATTAATGCTCAATGTCCATCCCCATCCTCCCCATCCACTCCACGTGGCAAGACATTGTCTTTGTCTGGTCTTTGCATTTGCATCTTCTCTCAACAAACAGGAGTGTTACATCCGTGCTAAATGTTTGTGTCTGCAGTCGTACAGTGGATCAGTTACAATGATGAGTAAAAACTGTTGAATTGAGAGAACACATGTACAAAAGTAACAAAGATGAGTAACAGCATTCCGGTAAACTGTGATAAGATGTGTTACAGTGTGTGACCTTTATTGTTGTGACTCATTATTGGTAGTACATTATTATCTAACCAGCTGCAGACTTTACACAGAGATAATCATATAAGACTTTACACCAACAGAACTGTTGGAGCTGCAACAATGACTCCATCAATCGATTTGTTGTCAGCTGTTAACTTTATCGCAAACTATTTTGATAATCGATTAATTGGTTTGATGAAAGTTCCCTGATTCCAGCTTCTCACATGTCAATATGTTCTGGTTTCTTTTCTCATATATGACAGTGAACTTTATATCTTTGGACAAAACAAGACATTTTGTCGTCATGGGCTTTGGGAAACACCGATTTATATTTTCCTTCCTTTTCTGACAAATTATAGACCAAACAAGCAATCGATTAATTCGAAAAATCATCGACAATGAAAATAGCTGCTGCAAAACTTTTACCTGATATGTGCCAACTGCTGTGAATCCAGGAAAGTTTTATTCCTGTGGCCTGTTTGACACCATCCCTGTCAGCAGGTTTTATGTAATCTCCTAAGTTGATGTGCATTTATGTGCAGTATATTTATACATTTTATTTGATCCATGCTACAGGATTCTTATAATTTGATTGAAACTGATATTTGAGTCATTCCATGCCAACCAAGGGCCTGCCAGTTGACGTCATGGATTTTCTTGAGAAAAAAAACATGCAAAAACGTCTACCTAAACCATGGAAAGCTCTACTCCAAATACTTTTTGAGTTATGATTTTTTTTTAAATAGCTTTAAATGTGGTAACTTCAGCCTCACCAGTTGCTTATTTTTCACAGGATTTTTATTTTATTTTTTTTACCAAATATCCCAGAAACCTCAAGAAAAAGTTGGAACTTGTAATCATGTCAAAAGCTTATGCTGTTGTTTTTTTTTTGTTTGTTTTGTTTTTTACAGAAATTAAAATAATAAAAATCTAGAATTTATCATAAAAACGAAAAATCGTTAATTTTCAAAAATTCATATCTCCACTAATATTCACTCAATTCCAACCAAATGGTCATTGTGGGTAGAAACAACTTAGTTCTGTCATATCTAAATGTCATTCGGTGCTACATCAAAAACTGACTGCCACAGGTCTTCCTAAAATTAGAGTCAGGGCTGTAAAATCTACTTTTTAGGACATTTTAACAGTATTTTTTTCAGGAAGGATTGTTTTGATTAATTTGAAACTTTTTGAAGGGGATGTCTTCATATCCATTGAAAACATATAAAAAAAATTAAAGATATTATATTACTCCTTCATTATTTAAACAAAATGACACATTTTCCGTAGTTTTCAGTGGCTTTAATGTCACATTTGGTGGCTTTAATTGTCAGGTAAATATTTTTATCATGTTGATTTCAAGGTTTTATATGCCTGTATGGTATCTGTTGAGCTATTATGCATTCTCACTTACTCATTTGTATATTTGAATATTTAGATGCTACTTAAAACCGTTGAAAACACAACTTAAACAACTGTTGTTCCTTCTGGATTTGAACTCCTCTCTCTGCAGGAAGTACCCAGCGTGCATCAGTGAGCTGCTTGTCAGTCATGGCGACCATTGTGACGGAGAGGATCAGCCGAGTGTTCATCAGCCTGCAGCAGATCCGGCAGCTTCCTCAGATGCTGACCGAGGCTGCTCCCTCCATGCCCGGCACCGTCAGGGACACCGAGGTTCCTTACTACTTCAGGGAGCGCTACGTCTGCACCGGCTACCGACCGCTCCACCAGAACTGGCGCTACTACCTCCTGTCCATGTTCCAGCGCCACAATGAGACCCTCAACATCTGGACTCACCTGCTGGCCTTTCTGGTGTTCCTGGTGAAGCTGCGCCAGCTCGCTGAGACCGTGGACTTTGTTGAGGACCAGCACTCGTGGCCCCTGCTGATCCTCGTCGTGTCCTCGCTGATCTACTCGGCGTTCAGTGTAGTGGCTCACCTGCTGGGCGGCAAATCTGAGCTGTGCCACTATTGCTTCTTCTTCCTGGACTACGTCGGGGTGGCGCAGTATCAGTATGGCAGCGCTGTGGTTCACTTCTACTACGCTGTGGATGAGGGCCTGCACCGACGCCTGCAGGGGGTCTTCATGCCCACTGCCGCTCTGCTCAGCTGCCTCTCCTGCCTGGGGTGCTGCTCTGGAAAATACTGCAACCACAGGCTGCCGTCGTGGGTGCGTAAGGTGTGCCAGGTGGTGCCCTCAGCGCTCGCCTACACCTGGGACAGCAGCCCTGTGGCCAACAGACTCCTCAGCTGGTCCAGCAGTGACCCAGCCATCGCCTACCACTTTAGCCAGGTGGCTTTCTTCCTCAGCTGTGCCTTCTTCTTCACCTTCCCCCTGCTGGAGGGCTGCTTCCCTGGCCGCTGCGACTTTGTGGGACAGAGTCATCAGATGTTCCACGTTTTTCTGTCTTGCTGCACCCTGTGTCAGATCCAGGCCTCTCATCTGGACTACACGAGCCGCAGGGAGCTGTACTCGCACCTGCACCAGGCCGGTGATGCTGCTGTGTTTGTGGGACTGTATGTGATCACTGTGGTTGTATGTGCACTAATTGCTGTTTTCGTGCTGAGGAAAGTAAAGCAAATGCTTGAGTTTAAAGCCAAGTCCAAATAACTGATTAAAATGCATAGCATCTATGTGCCTTTCATTCCAGACACTGCTTTGACAGAGTGGGAACTAATTATTTTTGCTGCAGATAAAACTGTTGGTAGCTGGTAATATTTTATATTCTTATGCATTGCAATTTTTGTACTAATACACAGGGTTTCATGTATTAGCAAAGGCTTGTACTTTAGAAAAAAGTGAACATATTCAAAAACAGATTCTGACTTTTTAAAGGGCTCATTCCATGTCAGTTCTCCGAACTCTGCCAGTTCATGTCGTGGATTTTCTTGTCACTGTTGCAAGGGTAAGAAATGCTTGTTTACAGAAAGTTATATATGTAACATCTAGCATTTTAAAAATGTATAACCTCTAGGACCTCAATAATAAACCTAAAGTTCAATTATTACCTTTTAGACATCAACAAAGACTGAAAAAGTAGAAGCTTCATGAAAGCAGAGTTCATGTCAGAGCTATTGCATTAGATTTTAGAGATAGAAAACCTTGTAGTCAGCACCTACCTATGAAATAAAACCACTGAATGTACTATTACAGCTAGTGAAAAGCATAAAAACTAAGCTTATTTCAAAAAAATTATAGAAGAATAACATCTAAGATTATCTTTTTCCATTTTCAACTCTATTAGGTAAAGAGAATGGTGATAAACTGGTGATGTGAGGAAACGGAGCAGGGCGGTGGCATGTGGTGAGGGTCCAGGCGAAGTGTTTGACTGCATTTGTGCTCATGTGGTAACTGCTTGACTAGTGGGTCAACTTGGGCTTGTAATTTCATTTTATACATCTTTTTGTGGAAAATATAAAAACAAAAAGTGTGTTTTCAGCTCTGAAGACGCGGTGCAGTCAGTTTTCTATTCAGAGCCACATTTAAAACTACATCAAATCAAGATTTGGTTGCAAGAAAATGAAAACTAGTGGGTATATATACGCTGGTTAATTGTACAATGTTACAATTTCATTTAGCAGACGCTTTTATCCAAAGCGACGTACATCTGAGAGTAGATGCAACACAAGCAAGGATGTAGTCGGGAGAAAACAACCTGGATAAACAAGTGTTCAAATAGAAGATTCGTCATTTGGGTATAAAGTTATTGAATGTCAATAATTGGATTACTGTAAAACATTGAGCAACAACTCTTAAGCTGCAATTTATCCTTCTGGTTTTGGGAATGTTCAGCAAATGAGCTGAGATGAGGAGGCTGAGAAACAAATATGGTGAATTTCTTGAAGGCAGAAGTTTTCACGTGAATTTTTGTTTCAACAAAATCCATGACATGACCTGGGAGGGTGAGGTTAAAGACTATCAAAGATATCACTGCCTACAGTGTTTGACCATCTATGAGTGTTACTGATAAAAACTGTTTGTTAAATCATCAGATTGTTGGAATTTCTTTGTGATAATATGTGGAACTACATCTAAAATGTGCAAATATTTATTTTTGATATTTTGAAAGTGTCCTACTTGACGTTTTGTTATTCACACTGTGCCCATATGTTACTTAATGATGATTTCTCTCCTCATAATCCAAGTTCAGGAACAATCAGAACATGTATTTTAGAAACAATCTGCCATTTTACAGTGAAGTAAATGTCACAGTACGTTGTGCCTTTCAGCAGTGTGCCTTGAGAAGCCAGTGTTTTCACGTTTTGTGTCAAACGTTGCCTCGAAAAGGAGATTTTGAGGGAGATCGTGACTTGTATTGTAAATGCAACATCTGCACAAGAACCTCCAATCTAATTTTCTTTGCGTATCGTTCGGCCATCCATGTGGAGATTCTTCAGAAGCTGGAGCCTTTAAATCAAAGAGGCCATCTTAACGCGTTTCTATCTGTAGGTTTCACACTATAACATGTTTTTTTTTTTATGTTCTAGCACAGACATAATTTAATGTAATGCCTTTAGACTGTACTTTATTGAAGCTGGATGTTATATGAGGGATTTAATATATAATGAACTTTTTGAATGTCTTATTGTAAACATGGTTTATATGTAGACTTAATCACTGTGTCGTGTCCTACTGTAAAACTTGTTTGCGCCTTTTTGAATGATTAAAAAAGTCAGTGTGGATGTAACATGAATGTACTAAGTAAAGCTGAATACAATGTCACTGTGGGAGTTCATTCAATTCAATTGATGCCTGCTACTGATCAGGATGTGAAATCAGTGGGATTCAGTTAAACCAACAACTTAGAGTAACTTTCTTGTTCAAGCACAACTTCTCTCATAGCTTTCTTGCAACATTTACTCATCATATATCATCTCATCTCCTGACGGCATGATGGCCTCCTATAAAATGCATGGATGAAGGAAGATGAATGAATGTGAGACTGCAGACAGATAGGCAGAGCCTCACTGCTAGCTCCAGTAACTCAGTGCAATCTCTCATTCAGCATTTATTCCATCAGTCTTTATGAAGAGAATAAAAGCTACAGCTCCCTTGAAGCGCATACTTCCATCACTGTAACTTAGTTTCACCCGATCGGTATCCATAACACCCACACCGTCTCCTGAAGTACTTTTTTTTTTCTTTTTCAGCTCCAGTTGTAATCTCTGCTGTCTAAAAACATTCACATTCTTGGTCCTCTCTGTTCTGCTGTTATTACAGGCATGTCTGAACTGGCCGCGACCCCTCAACGGCTCCTGGCAGGGATGTAAAGACGGTGGAATTTAGCTAAACAATATACTTTAGCCCACAAGCATCTAGGGATCGTTGGAAATGGTGTCACTACAAAACATAGTCAAAAAACCAATGATATTTGGTTGTTTTCATAGAAATGCCATAAATTGGGGGCAGTGGTGGCGCAACAGGTTAAGCAACTGGCTTCTGATCAGATGGTCGGAGGATCAATCCCCGACTGCGGCTACTGTTGGGCCCTTGAGCAAGGCCCTTAACCCCTAACTGCTCCCCGGGCACTGCGGCAGCCCACTGCTCCTAGTACATGTATTAGGATGGGTCAAATGCAGAGATGTAATTTCCCCAAGGGGATTAATAAAGGTAAAATTATTATTATTTTATTATTATTACATACTAGGCATATAAATGAGGTTTTCTTATATGTATGACAGAACCCAGAAGTTCTAGTTTCACTGTAGCTTTCTGTTGATCAGGAGCACATTGATCTTTTTGTGCAGAGGAAGAAACATAAGGCTACCAACTTGCTATCTCCATGGTTATCTTTAAAGTATTGTGCAATATGCATGTAGCAACAAAACTTTGATATCCTGACATTTTAAAACTGGTTTTTCGAAGATTTCTGTGTCAATGCAGGCACTGTCATTGTTTTTATCTACGAAAGAAGGGTTGAGAAACATTAGTATATCAAGACATGATCTTTTGATGCAAATCAGTTGCTAAACCTGATGGCTGTTTCTCGAAGGACGTATCAGTGGTTAATTGGTTGCCATAGCAACATGTTAAACCATGTTCCTTCTAGCAGGGCCTCATCTGCTATTTACATATCGTACAGATACACTGGACAAGGAGATGCTGTGCATGCATGTTAGTAATTTGTAAACCCAAAGTGAACCTGTGCCTTATTGTACTGAGTCGACTTATAAAACACAGTCTTGTATGCCAAGAAACAGGACGACAAGAAAGAGAAGCATCTCTCTGTTATTTGAGTAAATCCCAGTTTTGTTTTGTTAGATCACCTGCAACCATAAAAACATTCTCCACTATTGCTGTCAAGGATCCATTAAACAGAACCAGGAAAGGAAAAGGATATCATGTTGGCAGTCTTCATCTAGGTCACAGCAGGAAACTCAAGATCTTTTTCATTCCAGTCAAGTATGTGATGTGGAGTTTACTTGCCTTCCTGGAAACCCGCATTAAATCAGTTGTTTGTCTGCATTTGTGAAACTACTTTTGCTATGTTCTGACATGTGACATGACCACAGTTGCTGCTCTGATTTCCTTGCCTAACCCCCTATCTAAACTGATAAGTTCTACTAGGTGTGGCCTGTGCAATGCTCAACTTAAGATATAGGACAGGAAAGGGTTGTGCTCTAGCTGTCTGGGTGTAGGAAAGCTCTGTCTGACAAATGTATTAGAAGCAACATCCTTCTACTCTTTGTGATGTAGAAACAACAAGTGGGACACCTCCTGTTTGGAGATTTCTTTCTGTCCTCTCAAGTAGCTCGTCTTGTTCCCATAAACAGGAGGTGAGGACCTGAGTTGGGTTGCATAATCAAGGCAGTAGTCCAAGACAGAACAGGACAGGGTTCCTACAGGGTCTTAAAAAGTCTTAAAAGCATTGAATTTATGAAACTGGAAATAAGTGAATTGAAATTGAAATTGAAAAAGTCTTGAATTTTTATATCTGGGTCTTAAATTTTCTTCTTGCCACATTACTCGAAAGTTTTATTTGTCAACCACAGTTATTTTCAATCAAGTGAAGAGGCGGAAACAATAATTTAGAACGCAACGCAGCCAAACACCACTCTTACAATGGAAACAAAGGTATCTCGGAGCTTTTCAAGTGCATGTTTCCTGATTCCGACATCGAACTCAAACTCACGGATTTTGTTTACTTTGCCGGTAGAGCTGCGAAATGGGTATTAATTTTTTTTTAAATGGTCTTAAAAAGGTCTTAAAAAGTCTTAAATTTAACTTGTAGAAACCTGTAGGAACCCTTAAAGGGGCAAAGTCCCTCAGGCATTTGAAGACCAGCTGAAAGCCTCAGTGTTGGGCTCCTCCACTAACACCCAATCCTCAGGTAGATGCCTGAGACTTGGATGAAGATTGAAATTATGAGCCTCTAATCTCAGCTGAATGGGAGGGTTTGGCATCTATGTCCTGAGTCTGATACAGCCAAGAGTAAAGCCTCCTTTCGTCATCTGCCTAAGTCATGCGGGAGTCCACACAAACCCTTTGTGTCCATCTAAACTTCTATACAAGTGCAGTAGTGCGAATGTGTGGAATACATAGATTCCAGTCTTCCACATGTGCATCGGACACATCTATACTAACGACAATGTAGTATAATTTAAAACAACTGCATGTCCACAGCTGTCTCTGTGCACGTCTATAAGTTAGTATAGTCCCGTCTTTAATGGTGCAGGGATGGGACCAGACCTGGACTGTTACATTTTGCAGAACATACTTGCTGACCTGCCGCAACCTCAAAGATTCATGTTGTAGCTACAATGGTGGAAGGCCAGTTGTTTGGTAAATTGGGTACTTCAGTTCTGTGTGATGCCAGAAAGTTACATATTGGAAAGG
>OMNN01015444.1:1353-13720 GCA_900302755.1 Chromis chromis
ACATGTCACTAAAAAACACAGTTTTAAAGAGTTCTTTTAAGGGAATTTTCAACAGAATTGATTTAAAAAAAAAAAAAAAAAAGGAAAATCATCACTAAATATTTATTGAATTTTTGAATAGAGAGTTTGTCAAAGAGCATCTGTCGTTTCTGCAGTGCTTGGTCCATATTTGAGCAAAATGTTAAACAACAGCTCAACATTTGTCAGATCTCTCAGAAACATTAGTCTAACCCAGCTGTATACCAGTGTAACCATGTGTTCTGTGGATTCATACATGCATCATGTATGTGTGCTTTGGCTTTCAAATCATAGCTGTATGTTCTATAATCCAGGTCAGTGAGTGGGAAGAAAATCTGTACGTTCTGTGACACCCCACTGGGAAAGGGAGCAGCCATGATCATCGAGTCCCTTGGGCTCTGTTATCATTTGGGCTGTTTTAAGGTGAGAGTTTGGCCTCCTGTCGGCACCGGAGCACGTCGCCAGCCCGCCTCAGCCGATCCTTAAAAAACTAACCTGATCACTCCAGGCTCTTTCCCCCTTGTTTTACTAACCTTTTAAATGTCAAGTCTTGATCCCTTTGCAGCAAAGTAGATGTTTTTTGTGCCAAATCCTGCAATCCAAACTAATCACTGTTTGTTTTTTATCACCGCTGTTGATTCTTCCGGGAGCTTTGGTGTTCACTTGACTTGATGTTGATCCTTTTTGTCTTTTCACTCTCGTTCTTCCTCAGTAATTCTTCTATTTCTGTCGACACAATCAAGGCCTTTAGTTTGTCTGTCCTCGTCTCTCCGCCTGTGGACACTTTGGTGTAACTTCAACCACTTCAGTCGCTCTTTAATTCGTCCTTTACCTTAATCTCCTCAGTGCATTGACTGTAAGTCTGACCTTGGAGGATCGGAAGCTGGGGCTGAAGTCAGAATACGAAACAAGCAGCTCTACTGTAACTCCTGCTACATGCGATTCAAAAGTAAGTGCTCGATCAAACTTGCTCGACACTAGAAAGGTGTTGTTTCCTGATTTATGTCATGCATAATGGTGCTGTTCATTTCCTTTCCCAGCTGGCCAGCCAACATCTATGTGACGTGGTCGTGCTCCAGCAGATCGATGAAGAGACTACTTGTGACAACAACCCATGAACTTTAAAGCGAACATCGAAGCCATTGCAAACTACTGGGATGCTCGGTTTGGACGTACTTCCGTTTATGACTCTAGAAATTCCAGTTGACTCCGTGATGAGATTTGTTTTTACAGTGTGCGATTGAGGGAGGAAAGCTTGCAAAGAAGTTATCTACTCGTATGTTTATATCGTATTAAGTATTAGAGCTGTACAAAGTGTAAGGGTTCTGCATGCTCCAGAGTTTCTAAATGTTTTAGCCACGAAACTAGTCAAGCAATAAACTGTCTACAGAGCAAATTCTCTCTTCTGACCTTCGCTTCGACAGATTTTCTAGATATCGAGAGAGAACCCCGCAGGATCGTCTCATTTTTCATGCTTGTTTTCTTCGCTCAGTCTTGTGGTATTAACCCGTTTGAAGTTATTCTTATCATGTCTATGTGCCTTTTCATTTGTAACAGGGAGAAGTAATTAAGATTATTAGAATTCTCTTATGACATATTTAAAAAAAAAAAAAAGAAAAAGAAAGTACCCGCTTGGATAGCACTTGTCTCGAGTTTGAACTGAGGATTATACACATGAGCAGGTTTTGATGTGAAGAATATACATTATACTTGATGGCGTTGAGGCAAACAGTAACATTGTAAATAAAATAACTAAACGCACTTCTTGTGTGTGTGTGTGTTTTTTCCCCAGCATTGAAATTGCATAATTCTGTCTAATGATATTCAAGTATATGATGCAAGGCTTTTTCCAGCCTCTGTAATCAGAAATCATTATACTCATATTTCTCTGTCTGTCCCTCTCATTCTGCGTTTCTCTCTGTAGTGCCACAGTCATAATGAAAGGAATTTCAATGAGCTTTTGTGCTAAGGTTCAGAGGACCTGCCTGCTCTGTGTTCTCCAAAGCCAATTTGTCATGCATATTTTATTCAGTGTGCATGCATTACATTTGATTATACTTTGATAGGCTATTTTCCTAATGTATTCTGTCATTCTAGCTGTTTTCACGAAATCATATCTGCATAAACAGATCCTGAATATTCATACTAGTGATAGAAACACTCCTGATTGTTGTAGCTTCCAATTGCATTTAAATTGCAAGGTAAGAAACTGTCCCCATTTTCCGTAAATGGAAAAAAGCTCAATTCGTGCTCTGTGCAAATAAGTTGGACCGAGCATAAATTGGCTCTGTATTCTTGAGGTGAAGCACAAACAGCCCCCGGAGGCAGACATCTCAAATTCTTAGATTCCTTTTTTTAGATTATTCTTGGCGCTCTGGTGGGAGAGCAGTTTTTAATCCTAATGCTCAGAAAACAAGCACGGCCTGAATGGCGCCGAGCGGAGACGAGTGGCTGAGAAATATAAAACCTTGCAAAATGAGTATCCCATCTTTTTCCCCTCCAAAGCCAAGGCCGCAACTGGTCTTTATGGAAAGCTTTGACGTGGAGAATCGAATAGCTTGTGTACGTGTGTGTGTGCTGGAGCTCGCAGAGAAACCGGATGCTTGACTGCTCAGGACAATAAGGTCTCTAAAAAAGACGGAACACAGATGGAAGAGCTTAGATAGGCCTGCTCTAACCCCTCCATCAAACAGTCATTCCTAACTCCAGCAACTCCCCCCTCTGACTCTTTTTAATGCTCTCCCACTGGGAGGAATCATTTCCCATTTTCAGGATTTTCAGGCATGACCGCTTCATGTGAATTTTCTTTTTTTTCACCTTGCAGTCAACACGTGAGCGAGTCCAATAATCATGCTCCATTGCAACACCACACTCCCTATTTTAAGGTGGGTTTTTTGGGGGCTTAGATGTAGCTTGGACTGGCCTGAAGGGGGCACTGTGATATAAGACTTTCACCAAGAAACACTGAGATGATTTTTTTTATCCACAGCTGGATGAGGACTGTTTGCACTGCTGCTTGCACTGCTGAGCGTGTCATTTAACATTACATACTTTAGGAGAAGTAGAGCTGCTGTTCTTGGAATTTAGCCACAGCAATTAAAAAGCATAATGCGTTGTGTAATATGTCGTAAGATTTTATGGTTTTAGTTTCTCAATTAATAAGTGAAACCAAATTTTGACACTGACTCTAAACCAAGATGATCTACTTTTATTTCTTAGTTTTAAAAAAATACTCTAATTGGCAAAATTTTAACCATCAAACAGAGTCTGTTTAAAGACATCTTCCATTTGTCATTAAGAAGGAATGCTTTTCACACTTTAGAGAAGCCATCAGGCACTAATTCACCTGCAGCTTGAACTGATGCTATAATTAGTCATGTAATTGCAGACAGTGTCTCAACAGACCTGTTGCCATGGCTTGCAGGCTTCCTTGCGAGCGGCGTAAAGTGCTGTCGTACGTTCAATTAACTGCAGGGATTAAAGAAAATGCACTTTTAAGTAAATCTGCAAACTCCCAGCACATCAGTAATGAATCCGTGAGGGCTATTCTTCATTCACGGTAGCATCTCTGAAAATGCTTCCCAGAAAAAACAGATCACGTGACGGTGAAAATAATTCTAATGCATTTGTGTAAGCTGTGATTAAGTTGGCAATTACAGCTCTGCGGGGCTAAATGATGACTGTGTTAATTGGTTTAATTACAGCACGTGTCTTCAGCTATTGGAAATAAATCGAAAATGTTACTAGATGGCGGCGAATGTGGCGTAAATGTGATTTATGTCCAATGTCTTGAAAGGCCATTGTGACTGTTAGGTATGGATTTTTGTTCAGCTGCATCTAATCCATGCGCACGCAAGCACTCTCACAGTTAAGGCGCTTGCTCAGCAGCATGTTTATCCATATATACATGCACATTATGCACACTCACGGTGAAGGCATTCATTTAAATTCCTTATTTTGGAGTCAATAAAATAAGGATTTGTTAAAGCTAAATCTTGTTTTAGGGCATGTGTGTGTTTGTTCTCAAGTGTATGCAGCATGACGACAAAGGATCAGGGTCAGAAGTTGCATATTTGCTGGTGTAGTGAATATGTTAAATAAAAGTATTCATCAAGCTGCAAACCGCCAGTGAAGTGTTCATCATGCAGGGCACAGGTGGATATTTTGTTGATTAGCAACAGATTATCAACTCTCTTCCGCAGACATGATCGCATTCTTTTTTTATACATGTACAGAGAATATTGATCTGTGACCTTTTGTTCAATGAGGAAATGATCAGCCCCGATCCCTACTTGTCTTCATTACAGATGCTGACTCTAATCCCTGACTCACTAAAGGGCAGAGCTCACTCAAAAGGGACTCAACCTTATAGCAGAGGTCTGTTTCTCAGTTTGTTTGTGTTTTTTTTTAATTAGGCAGGATTTGTTTGATGACTGAAGGCCACCAGAGCAGGTTAGATTTCTCTGTGTGACTCTTAAACATGACTTATCGTGAGCGAAAGCGGGTTTTCTTCTACTCTGCTGTTACTGTTTTGACAAAGGGGAACATTTTCTCCCACGAACAGTGTCTCTGCATGGAAACAGTCCAACAACCAAGAGAATTATTCATGCAAGTGAAGGGGAAAAAAAACAATACAAAACAAAAGAAACCACTTCTTTATCTTTCTTCCCCTGTCTCCACGCAGCCATGTTAGAATCAGGAACATGAACATCTCTGATTTCTCCCTGTGACCTTAAAGAACACTTTGATTTATTTTTGTGTTTCTATACACGGTGGCTGAGGAAGGAAAAGTATGACTGCCGACGAGATGCATTTGAGTCGCTGTTGCAGTTGGCGGCGAAGAGAAAAGGAGTGTAGAAAGTGTTACATGGCTCTAAAATGATAAGACTGTATGGTCACAGCTGGGGCACCCTGATATGCTTGAGACTGCATTATGCCCGGGGTGACAAGGGACCAAGTTTTCTGTCTTCATATTAATTCATCCTGCTTCAGTGCTATAGCCGAGCATGAGCCGGAATACTGATTCTCAGTTAGGCATTTTATACTCTTTATCTGGTGTTTTTGTGTTTTGATCAGGTGAAGAAGAACAGAGGAGAGCGATCATTTCCCAAGTCTGAATTCTATCAAATTTATCCACATGCAACACATTAGACTCCACTCACTGCTGCAGTTCTATTCATCAAAGCATTACTACCTCACAGTCTGCTGCATTTATTCAAGCATCATCCCAACAGGAAGACGGATGTTTGGCAGAAACTGCTGCAGTGCATTTGGGTTGCGTGTCACCTTTCAACAGTTACCTCGTCTCCCCCCCAACACCCACCCCGCCACCCCCGACACCTTATCCTCACTTGTCACCCGGGATTGAAGTTAATTAGAATTTTATCAGAAGAAAACTTAAAAGAAAAGATGACACGTTCTCAAACGTGCCCTTTATTTGATGCCGCGAGATGCAGTTTGACGTCTGGAATACGCACATTGCTGAACGGCAGACGGGGTGGCGTGGAGGCCGTGTTTGTACTCGCCACCCACAACCTCCAGCCCACGTGCACACTTACTTTAGCTGATGCAGAAATGTCTTTCACCACTTAAAGGTCATTATCATTTTGTCTGTTCGTAACATTGCAGCAGGTGAACTGAAAAATACCACTAGTCACACAACCCAGAAACATGTAACTACCACAGCAGAACTGTCCAACCTCCAACCTTACCTCTAACAAGCCAAACCTCCACAGTGGCACAATAGTTTGCCAGAATTTCTGTTCCAGGATTTTAAAAAACGGCATAAGGGTTATTATTCTACTGCACTGACACGTGTGTTTCTGTCACAGGTTAAATTAGAAATAAGACCAAATACAGGTCTGCTGCATGGAAATATTATTAGCGCAAGAACAATGCTGCTTCTTTATCATCAAAATGTAAGGATGCGCATGTTTTACTTGCCTAAATTTTAAGCCCTGAAATGAAGCCATCATGCGAATATAAGACCCAGTTCTTCGTTTGATTTGAGTCAGCTGGAAATCTTACAACCCAGCTCATTAAGAGAAGGGCAGAAATAATAAATGAGGTGATTCTGGAAAAATAAAGAAACAAAAGGGTTTGGAATTTGACAAAACCATAGACTGTATAAAAAAGAGGGACGTAGCCTCCAGGTCTGAAAAGTGAAGCCACTGTGGAAGTGCCTTACATCTGCATTTCTTCTAATCACCAGCAGGGGGCGACTCCTCTGGTTTCAAAAAAGAAGACAATTTTATAGAAGTTTAGGACAAAATGACACTTCTTCTTACTCAATCTGTTATCTCAGTGAACATTTTCCTAATTTATTTTGAGTCTCAATCGCTAGTTTTAAGACCTTTTGAATCCAGCATGATGTTAATTTTGTAAATGATAGTCCTTTTGAAAGTGAAATAAACAATAAAGCAAAGTATGTCTAGGGGGTGACTAACAGGACACTACTGTATCACTGTGTGTAGTATATTTTTGTTATGTCTGTTTTCAAAAGACCAAGATGGCAACAACCAAATTCTACCAAATCAATGGGTGACATCACCATCATTTATATAGAGTGTATGTACAGTCTATGGACAAAACAAAATGAGTCAAACTATGAGGAGAAAAGGTCTTGTAAGTGCTGTTTTGCAAAACACATAACCAAAAAAGGAGTCTTAACAGCGTCAATGCCTTTCCTAAAGAAACTGAAACTGAAAATAAAATGTTAATAGACCTGAACCTAAAATCAAAGGACAGTCAAACAGCACTTCTGCCCCTGATGCTGCAAAACAATTGGAATGCTGAGTGTGTCTGTAGATCAGATTTAGCATCTAAACCTGCCCCCGGTGGTTAGACATGGACCTCTATACTCATACACAAGGTTATCACAAAAGCTGTATGACAAAATCCTAACCAGAGGCACATTATCTATCAGCTCAGGTTAAATCACAGTCCATCTGAGCAGATTTTTGTATCCTCAAGTCCCCAATTGCATACACTGGATTGGAGATGCCAGATTGGGTGGTGCTTCAGTCGAGGCCCTCAGTGGGTTTGGCATTAGATTGGCCACTTCTGCAGTGGACCAGACATCCTAATCTGCATGCACATCAAACACTACAAAAGAAGGGTTAGACACCAGGGGCTGAGCTTAAACTGCAGCAGAAATGTTAAAACGTCTGCAAAATTTTCAACTAAGTTCATGTTAATTGGCCGGCAAACTACTGCTGATAGAGCCGCAGTCACCATTTTTCATTTTAAATAAGAATCTCCTTTATTTTCAACTTTTCATCAAGTATCAAGGATGTTTTTTTTCATGTGGCACAACAAAGTTTTCTGTTCCATGATTTCTGTATTGAAGCAGTAGTTAGACATTTTGGAAAACATGCTTATTTTTGATCGTGGTGGGAAATAGATTACAAGACTGATGCTACTCTCCATGCCATCTGTAGCTGGCAGTTAGCTTAGGTTAGCATGAACGTTACAAACAGCTAACCCAACTCTATTGACGATAAAATCCAGCATTTAGCACCTGTGCAGTGCTCGTTCCTTTATTCTGTCCAAAAACTTTAGATTAATCTAATAAAATAGACATATTAATTGAAATTTTGAGGTGCTGACAGCCAGATTTTATTGAACAGAGCCAGGCTAAGCTAAGTATGTTTCCCAAAATGCCAAACTAAAGACTTAAAGGTGTTGTCAGTTTCAGTGACTGGTTTAATCTCTAGGTTAACGCTGGATGGTTACCCTTGAGATTATGATAATCAAGTAAGTTTTCCTCATAAGGAAGTCTAATCAGGCAATATACACTATATTGCCAAAAGTACTGGCCCATCTGCCTTTACACGCACATGAAATTTAATGACATCCCATTCTTAATCCGTAGGGTTTAATATGGAGTTGGCCCACCCTTTGCAGCTATAACAGCCTCAACTCTTCTGGGAAGGCTTTCCACAAGTTGTGTGTTCATGGGAATCTTTGACCATTCTTCCCGAAGTGCATTTGTGAGGTTCTCAGTCTCCGCTTTGATTCATCCCAAAGGTGTTCTATCGGGTTGAGGTCAGGACTCTGTGCAGGCCAGTCAAGTTCCTCCACACCAAACTGGCTCATCCATGTCTTTATTGACCTGCTTTGTGCACTGGTGTGCAGTCATGTTGGAACAGGAAGGGGCCATCCCCAAACTGTTCCCACAAAGTTGGGAGCATGAAATTGTCCAAAATGTCTTGGTATGCTGAAGCATTAAGAGTTCCTTTCACTGGAAGTAAGGGGCCAACCCCTGAAAAACAACCCCACACGATAATCTCCCCTCCACCAAACTTTACACTTGGCACAGTGCAGTCAGGCAAGTACTGTACTCCTGGCAACTGCCAAACCCAGACTGGTCCATCGGATTGCCAGACAGAGAAGCGTTATTCATCACTCCAGAGATGACCCCACTCTGTAATTTTAGGTGGCCTACCACTTCGTGGCTGAGTTTCTGTTGTTCCCAATTGCTTCCAGTTTGTTATAATACCACAAACAGTTGACCGTGGAATATTTAGTATCGAGGAAATTTCACGACTGGACTTATTGCACAGGTGGCAACCTATCATGGTACCATGCCTGAATTCACTGAGCTCCTGAGAGTGACTCATTCTTTGACAAATGTTTGTAGAAGCAGTCTGCACGCCTAGGTGCTTGATTTTATACACCTGTGGCCATGGAAGTGATTGGAACACCTGAATTCAATTATTTGGAAGGGTGGGCCAATACTTTAGGCAATATAGTGTATATGAAGAAAACATCTGTGTGTGTGGACTATGGGTGTGTAAATATACACTGTTGGATTTAATAATCTACAAATTTAAAGTTCCTGGGGTGTTTGTTAATCTCCATCATAATTAATGTTTTCATTCCAAACCTTTATTGAAGCTGGAGCGGGAAATTGGTTTCTCAATGAACAAATGAGAGAGAGACCTTAAGTGAAACCTCAAACTTTTGTGAACGAACTCAATTAAGACTAACAATTGCACTGCAGATGGAAGAACAGAATGCTTCATTTGCGAACACAAGAAAGAGGATATAAAAACCAAATTGTTTTTAAGGGAATTCAGCTCCCCTTACTGACTTGTCAAAGTTATATTACAGATGTAAAGAAAATGTATAGTTTTCTAAATGATTCGCTGACTGTTTAGGATCCATTAAACATCTGTGTCATATGCTGCACTCAAGGCAAAGACAAATGAGGTCGAAATGACACTGAATGTTTTGTGTGTGTGTGCAGTTATGCAGATGAGAACAATTGACAAAGGAAAGGCAGAGCTGCTAAATTCATCTCAGGACAGTGTCACACTCTACATGCCTCAGGGAGTCATGGAGAGTGTTTGTGATCGTGCATGAGTGCTGCTTATTCACCACTGGATGTAGTAGACCCAGCTTTGTTCCACTCTCTCGCTCTCTCTTTCTTTCTCTGAGTAGCCATATGGGCAACTCGGTAATCCTTTGGAGAGCCGGAAGCCAAACTGAGGCTGAAACAGTCTGATTAACACACACTGACAGCAAAACATTTACTGTCTTTGTTTCAAAATCGTTGTGTAACACATGAGAATGAATCATGGCAGACACTGAAATGTGTATATGGGTGCAAATTTAGAATGTGATCTATGTTAATTTTGCGACCTGTTTAAATAACTACCGTTGAGGTTTCCAAGAAAAATAGGTAAATGTCAGAGCTGTTCATTGGTGGATTTATCTGCTTTGTTCTAGCATTTGCTTTTATTTGACTTAAAATAGCATCATTTTTGGAACTCCAACCACTTTAGACAGAACAGCCTGTTGTGCAGATTATGTAATGGCAAATGTCGAGTTCAGCGTATCAGACAATTTGGGTTTTGACAGCCCAGATAATGCATTAAGTCATATTTTACAGGCCTGATTACCAAACTCCTTTCATGCACAATTAAATATTAGGACACAGATCTACAAAGATTGCTGCAATTTTAAAAGAGATGCACAGAGGCTGGGAGAAGCAAAGTCTATCCAAATCGTAAAGTGGCTATAATCAATATTTTTATTATACTAATATATCAAATGTCATTCTGAAAACAATGTGACAATGTGAGGTGGGACCCTTGAGGTGATAAACACAATTATCACTTGAAGCTGCAGCTTTATAGCCATTTTCAGGACATTGTTGCTTTTGATTTAATTACTGCCACAGAACCAGTTTGGATTAATGAAAAGTGAAAAAATAAATAAATAAAATTCCACTGTACACTATGTGATCATCACCAAACAACCCTCCACTAACTGGCAAACATGGATACCGGTCGAATAGTCTGTTTGTTTTTTTTTATTTGTTGAAATATCTAAGTTGCAGCCATGATAAGAGCTGGTGGAATTCTTTAAATGCAAAGAAAACGTGCTTCAGTGCTTCTGTTCTTATCTCCTTAAGCACATGATACAAAGGCCTATACTTTACTAAAGGAAAGGAGATAACGCTGTTCCATAACTCCTTGGGGTAGCAACATTAAAAGCGATGCACCATCCAACAACATCCACTATTGCATGATGATATAGCCTAGTTTAAAGACCCCTTCTGGTGAAAATCACATTTTTACCTTGTTAGCACATTCATATGGTGTTATTTATTTGCTGGAAGGCAGATAATAAGCGAAATATGCAGTTACTATCATGAATGAGCATTTCCACCTTGAAGCAAAAAACACAGATTCAGACTTCTGGGGTTTCTTATGCAACAAACCTCAGGGACCAATTCTGTCAGCTTGCAGGGCGGAGCTTTAAACATCATTATTGTTCTTTGAAATCAGTCGCTGTTGAATTACTGTGTTTGAGCAGAGTGCGAGGTGAGCTGGTGTGCTTGAGCTGCAGTGAGTGGCAGAGGGGTGGGTGGAGAAAGAGGTAAGGATTTCATAGACCCACACGTTGTAGAAGAAGCAATGATGTAGAGCTACAAGGGCACTTCAAAAAGTTCGGAAACAAGGGGCGTAACTTCCACTTTGGGACTGTTGAAATTTTGTGTTGGTTTTTTGGGATAGAAGACAAACAACTTCTCTCTTTTGCTTGCTGATTTATTACTAAATATCAGAGTCTCAAAAGCATGTACATGGACCTTCTCTGTTCGGAACGGCCCTCCCAGAAAAGACAAAGTATGATGGTGCTAACACTATTTAAATAGCATGGTTCAACTTGATTGGCCATGGCACACAAGGTTATATGTTGAAATGTGAATGGTTCAAAACGGTGGGATGAGCTTCTGTTAGGCTTCCGCTCTATCCTTGTTGGCGCTCGACCATGTCCATCTCTCTTGGCACTGAGCCTCGTCCAATCACCTCCGTCCACATCCTGTAAAAGTAAGAAACCCCAATCGAGCTCATCCCCCCCTGACTGTCCCTGCTTCTGTCTTGCTCAAGGGAAAGTTCAGTGATAACTCAGGCGCCCAAAGGCCTCAGAAAGGAGTTTGTTACGGCTATCAACTTTCTGAGTTATCTGCACCAGCGTGGCCTTGGCGGCACCGACAAAGAGTCAGAAACATATTTGTGCAGCCAGACAAAACCATTCTGTTTTTTAACCTCAAGATATTAACATACTTGTGCATGCACACATTTGCCTGTGTATGAAACAGAACCTCTCCCTTTTGACCTCAAGGATGAACACTCTTTTTATACAACTCTTGACTATAGGGTTTAAATCACACTTTTAATTCAGTAAAGGGGTAAAATGAAAATCCAACCTAACAGGACGTAAATGTATACTATAAAGCCTGATATCACTTTGCATTAAAACTCTGATGTTTGAAGCAATCAAAGAAAAAAGGAGAGGAAAGCTTGGAGCTGGCTGCTGTTGTTCCGGGACAATATGTTCATACTCACAGCACAGGTGGCAGAAGCAGCCAAATGTGGCTTTGAACTGTTGCCCCATGAACCTGAATCACCCGACCTCCACTTTCTTACTTCTATTTGTTTCCCAAAGTGAAATCCCAATTGTCTGGTCGTCGTTTTCAGAGTGATGATGAAGTCACGAGTACGAGGCGCTAAAATCAAAAAATTGAGCCGCGGCTATGGATGTTCGGGTCCAATTAATGACGAATATACTTCGGGGGGAGGGAGCGGGGGCACCAAAATTTAATCACCTGTTCCTTGTCCCATTATCAACATTTCCTGAAAATTTCATCAAAATCCGTTCATAACTTTTCAAGTTATCTTGCTAACAAACAGACAGACAAACGCAGGCAAAAACATTACCTCCGCTTCGCGCTTGGCGGAGGTAATTATAAATCATAATCAGGGAGCGGGAAGTTGCCAAAGAAGCTCATTTCACCGCCTGCAGGGAGACAACGGTGGCAGAAAGCAGTTCAGGTAAG
>OMNN01015444.1:13740-33486 GCA_900302755.1 Chromis chromis
AGTGATGATGAAGTCACGAGTACGAGGCGCTAAAATCAAAAAATTGAGCCGCGGCTATGGATGTTCGGGTCCAATTAATGACGAATATACTTCGGGGGGAGGGAGCGAGGGCACCAAAATTTAATCACCTGTTCCTTGTCCCATTATCAACATTTCCTGAAAATTTCATCAAAATCCGTTCATAACTTTTCAAGTTATCTTGCTAACAAACAAACAGACAAACGGACAAACAGACAAACAAACAGACAAACGACGGCAAAAACATAACCTCCGCTTCACGCTTCGTGCTTGGCGGAGGTAATAACACAAGAACAATCTTTTTTCTGTGATGTTTTCTGGTGAAGCTGAGAACTTTCTGAAGTACCCTTGTATATCTAAGCTATTTTAAGGCAGGAAGAGATTATTTTTATGGATAAACCTTCTGTATATATAATTTTAATACATGGAGATGAGTTTTAATGGAGATCAAATCTTTAGCTGATGTTCAGGAGCAGGACCGCACCTCAATCACTCCCCTTCCTGTTGTACGTCTATACATATCACTCTTTCCTTCCCACTTATTTATTCTCGCTTCTCGTGCCCCACTCACCCTCCCTTTACTTCTGCCTCTTGTGGTGGAAATACTACTATTTCATTGAGTTCACCCAGTGAGTCCTGTGATACTGAAATAAAGAGAACTAAGAAAAATAACTGTCTTTCGAGTGTTTTATTTGTTGCGCAAGGAAGGTCAATCATCATACAGAGTGCAGAGCATTCTGAAGAGGAAGAACAAAGAATATTAAAGTGTGTGCTGAATATAAGGCTAGGGGAATGGGATAGGAGTAGACAAGTAGGAATGCAGGTGTCTCCTGTAATCCATGTAATTAACTATTGTTTACATAAACAAGGAAAACTCCCTCAAATAACATGTAAAGGCTGGTTGTCAGTTAAGCAAGTTCAAACATCGAACACAGGTTGAACTGCGGTCGTCGGTGTTAAGAAAAAGAATACTAGCACAGTGAAAAATTATTGTTACACTCTTCCTGTCTTCTCCTTTTCCTAGGGGGTCCGCCAGCCCGGGAGCTGCTGCTGATCCCGACTAAGTTTTTCCCCACATCGCATCAGCTCAACTCAGTCATCGCTAACATAATGCTCATTTGCATCCAATAAACAATGAAGCTTGGATTCTCTTAGCACTATGGTTGTCTTACCTATGTCCTCAAGAATTGTCCTTCACATCCTTCCATGACCTCATCATGTTTTCCATCGAGGTCAAAGAACAGACATAGAATGTAATATCTTTTAGACTATTTAACCGCAAGCATAGTGAATCAACATTTAGCAGCTCAAGAGTAAGATACTGTATGTCCCTCGGGAATTAATAAAGACCAAATACGGAGTAAATAGAGAGAGATCGTGACAGTTTAAGTATCAGGTTTCCAGAGACACCTCTCTAAATGAATGATAATGTTACAGCTGGATAACAACGAAAAGCAACAGTTTTCAAAATAATCGGAAAACATGATAATGTCAGTGTTCATAATTTGTCTCTGATTTCCCAAAGGTGCAAAAAAAAGAAAATATCTGCTATTCATTCACACAAGCAAGAACCAAACTTCCCCTCAATGTGCCTTCCCGTTTTATACTGGCTTGATAAAAATACTACTGAGTGGAGGCACCACGCAAAAAGGACAATCCTGAGTCCGATGCCAGCTCAGGTAGACCTACATGTAGGATTAACTCTACAGCTGAGATCAGTGAAAGATAATGCAGTAGAAGGTGCAGCAAAAGATTTTCTATGATTTGCTATGAAAGGAGGCGGAGGTGTTTCTACCTTCTTCTGCTCTAAAAAGGTCTTAAACCACAGTAAAACAATCATATCAGTGCGGTCGAGTCGTTCCGTGTCAGAATCTGAAGGAGTTTTTCTTTTTTTAAGCTTTGAGTTAACGTGGAACATTTCTTTGATGGTGTGTAAAGACCAGACTGATGACACATCAGTTTGAAGCATATTTTTACCAGAGCGTTTTCTCACTGCCACAGACATTGCTTACACAAAGCAGCACTTCATGTGCCTGACAGTGACTCTGCTGCTTGACACAGATGAGCTGTCTACACCATATATGTACGTTTTTAGACACCAATATAAATGTTGCTCTCTCCTACACTACGCTGGCATGCGGCGCCATATTTCAAGGTTTGACTTTGGATGATGTCAGGCTCCTACTCTTTCGTCTTAGCCATTTGTAGCACATATTGACGTATATTTTGACCTATGATTGGTCATACTTTGTGCCATTTTTCTTTTTTGGAGTTATATATCACCCTCAAAAACAAAAATGTATTATTTTTATGTTGGCTGTCTATCATGTGGAAGGATCCAACCACAGAGACAGGCAACATGGAAATTTAAATTCTTGTGTGTTTGCGTAGTGTCCTCTTGAAGACTTGACTAGACAAGGTGGCTTGTGTGGTGGAGCAGGTTGTCCACTAATAACAGGGTCGGTGGTTTTAAGCTCAGCTCCTCCTCGTGCTGAAGTGTCCTTGGGCAAGACATTGAGATCTAAGTGTCTCCCGTTGGCAGGCGAGCGCTTTGCATGACAGTTCTCAGTGTGTATGAGTGTGAATGAGGATTATTTACAACTTTGTGTCATCACGCTCTGTGATTTCTGATCTTGTGAAACTGTAAGAAATCAAAAGGGAGAGAGAATAGTTGCAGTGAATTTAGAATCTAATGGGCCACAGTGATTGGATTCCAGGAAACTGTAACTGTCTGTGTAGATTAAAGGAACGATGCTTCCTCATCTTGTGCTTAATTCTGCACCAGCACTTCAAAAAAAAGTCTCCTGACTTGCTGAATCCACCCCTCGTCACCTGACTTTGTGTCTCCATGAAGAAAGACGAAGCTGTGGATAGCTAAATAGATTCCTGAAAAGGCGACAGGCCGCTTGTGATGGTACTTTATTGTTGCCACTGCGGCAAGCGGGCAATATTTTATCTGAAAAAGCACCACTAGAACGTGAGGCTGTCAGTCCAGTCTTTTGTTTGTGGTCCATTCAACATCATTATCTCCCTGGCAGAGCTGTAATTACTGTATGGTGAATAGCTTTCCAGAACCCATCATTTCCTGCACTGTAAGCTTCTTGTTTTGTTCGGGCGACAACAGAGGAGCCGAGCTACTGTCAATATATTGATATTACGAATTTTCATGACGGCGACACTGGAGAAGGTTCTGTACATGTGCCATATATATATATACGAGGAGTGAGAATGGACATCAATGACACATTCGGGATGAAATGGTGCTGGAAGTCTGTGACATATCGAAGAATTGATCGCATTGTGAAAAGAGACTGTAGAATATGACGCTGTGCACCCATGAGGGCTGATGTGGGCCTTCACACTAGCTTTATTTGAAATAACCTATTGATTTTTTATATGTTTTTTCTTTCACTGTCAGACTTTGAGTAATTTAATTTGGACTTAAAGGCTCCAAATGTTTAACTTTCCGAGGCTTTTGCCCTGAAGTCCCAGGCGTACGAGTCGCTGATACGCCAGCTGCTATCTTCTTCATACTTGACTGCAGGCCCAGGGGGAGTGAAGCTGGAGCTGGAACAGGACGCCCTTTAGGGATTCCTCCAGAGCCCTGCCTCCTAAATCACCATTTGACAATTTGTTTGTTTTGGATGAATGCTCATCATTCATATTCACATTCTGAAGGCTCTCAGTGGAGATAGGAAATGAAATTCCAATAAGTTTTCTTCTCATATCCTTAGTTATTCAATATAAACACAAAACCTTCTCTGTTGCTTCAGTGTGCACAAAGCTAAATGAAAGACTTTCCACCTCGGGGGCAAAGCTAAATCCTGTGCTCTCTTTTGTGTTTTATTAGCTTGGCATGCTTTGTCTCACACTTATCTCAATTAAAGTCCAACTTTGCATATGCAAACTATACTCTGATGGATTCACGTCCCCGAGATCATGCTGCCTTGATTAAACGCTCATGCAGATGTTAATTAATGTAAAAAAAAAATCTCTCCCAGGCGTCCTTAGCATGCTTCCTCGCTGATAGACTTGACCACAAATTCCACAGTTGGGAAACAATGCACTGCACTCAGACCACCAGTCGCCCCCTGGTTCTATCCTCCTCCTCCTTTATTGTCTGTTTGCAGTCCATCCATTACCTCTGTTCATCATTAAACCCTGTGAGCGCTCCGGAGTCGTACACAAAGCAAAGAGAAAAGCCGAGCTTATTAGAGTGTTTGGCTTGTTAACTTGCTAATGGCCTGGGTGTTTGCTCTAGGTTATCATGAAAACATCACTTATGTCCATTTGTCTCTAAACTCAATTTCATGCTCTCCTGAACTGATACTTTATGTCCTTAGGAGGAGGAGATGTGAGTGTTTGAGTGGAGTGGATCATCCCTGCGCCACGCATGCTTCATGTGGGTATATTGTTTGTGAAAGGCAGTTTCAGCAAACCAAAGAAAATTGTCATTGTCAGGGTTATATAGCCTTTAGATCCTTAACAGAACTGCTGATGTGGTACAAATTTAATTTCCTCCACTTGTATCCTTAACAGTTAGAACTGAATGTAGTGTACCAGTGCCAGGCTATTTTTAGAGATGATAGCAGAGTTGTGCACATGATGTACTGTACTTACTATCTCTTGCCCATTTCTTTGAATGTGGCTTTAAGTAGACATCAACAGAAATTTGCTTCAGAGACATCTCACATCTCTGATCTTTATTCTGTGGTTAGTTGGACACTGTGTTCCTATTTGCATATAAACTAATCTACCAAGGAGAGACTCAGTTAGAAAAATGAACAATGATAAACTTGTTAGACAGAAAGGCTGCATTTTGGGCATCTGGATTGCTTAAAAATGACCAAAGCTTGAATCTTTTGCAAGATTTACTCGAAAACATTATAATTAATGCATCAGTGAATGCATTTCTTTCAAAACTTCTGCAGTAATTATAGATACATAATTAGCCTCATACTGTATATGACATATTGTTTATTATGCTTTCCAGTTCATTTTCACATGCATCTCCTCTATAGGCCTTCAAACCCCAACACTTTAAGTCTTTGAAGTCCTCATAGCCTCCTTATAGTTGCTATGGTTACCATAGATGCAATGTTTCAGTTCCTTGGGAGACTTTTCCATCTTTAGTAAGATATTTATTGCCAGATCCCCAAATGCTATCTGCAGTATCCACAACCTCAGCTGTCTGACAACCAGCGAGCAGCAGCAAAACGTCTTCCAGCTACAATTGAATTGTGTATCTGGTGATATTAGTTTCTGTAGTGCGACATTCCGGTGGCTGTGTTCAAATTATTTTGGAGAATAATCCCTTTTCTTAATTAACAACACCACTAAGCCGGGCAGTTTTTTTGATAAACACCCGCATCTCATTATAATGCAAGCCACTTGAGGGTGTTAGACTGAGCGTGTTTCTCTAAACCGCTGATTGTTTTCCAAGGGCTTTGGCTCTTTACGTCTTTACATGAATCATATTGGCTATTTCAAGCTCTCGCATCTCACTGGTAGACGATATATTTTGAGGTATATTTCTGCCAAGCCTGCTTCTGTTGTTTGTTTGTTTTAAACACAATGAACACTAAGTCCTTATTCACAGAGAAAAAGTATTTTTCTGCTTCAGTTTAAATCACCTTTTTGATCACGTTAAAGGCATTGCTCGGCTTAAGGTTAAGGAAGGAAACAATTAGCCTGGCTGTGTCCAAAAGGCAAAACAGCTTTTCCTACCAGCACAACTAAACCCCACTAATTGCTATATTTTGTTTAGTAAATTCATTAAAATAAAGTTACAGATGGGTTATGTGCTGGACTATCTTTCTTCCATAGGTACAGTAACTTCAGTAATGTTATGATGAAGCAACAACCTCCATGCTGCCAAAAACTGCAGTTCCTTAAATGGCCACTTGAGGGAGGCTCCAAAAGTGAGTCAATCCCCATAGACCCCAATGATAAAATATCAACTTTACAGCAGAAATAAACATATTTACAACCTGGTACAATAAACTGTTGTGGTCTCTATGGCTAATTTTCCAGTTCATAATAACTGTACAAGGGGTGACTTTTTATATAACCCACACATTTAAATTGTATTAAGGCTTAAAAGGATGCATAATTAAGGCTGTGGCCGCTTTGGGTTGGCCAGTCCCCACACTAAATCTAAAAACTGCATCTCAGGCATCGTAATATAGAGTCTATAATTACAACCTAGTTCATTAGAGGCAAGGAAGCAACATTGGCCCATACACCTTACTATAATAAAGGTATTACTGACAAAATTGCTTTGGTATTTGACATAATGAAAGAAATTAATTTAAGCAAAAGAGGACTCTTGGTATAAGAGTTTAAACGCATTTCCAAAAAGAAACCGAAATAAAACGTTAAAGTACTAGATTACACTACCTGGTCCAGTCCCATGGTAGTTAAATAAGTACTTCCATGCTAATACAACAAGTTTATCACATAAACTATACAGAACCATGAGGTGCAGTGCTTTGGCTAAATTACAGGCCTAGTAAATTGTTAGTATACATTTTACCCTTCAGGCCCCAATTGCATCTAATGGACTTGAGGACTGGTTCCAGTAAGGATCCTCTGTGGTAAGGTTTGATATGCCACATCTTGTGTTGGGGACCACACATCCGAGTCTGTATACACATCACACTCTACAAAGGAGGGTTAGACACTAAAACTTGGGCCCTCAAAAAGAAAGGTGATAACCTGTCTAAGAAATAGTCAAGCACAAAATGAACCGCTGAAACCACAAATTCATGTTTTTTGACCTCAGGGTTGCACTCAATAAACATATAAGATAAACATATAAGTGTCTTCGAGTGAGCGGTAGTCGAATTTTATTACATTTGGACAGATCCAGCTATCTCTTTTCCCAATTTCTTTTCTAAGCTAACAGGCTGAGGTCTTATTTGAACTTCCAGATATGAGAGTGGAATCAGTCTTATCTTACTTTCAGCAAGCAAACATTTTCCCCCAAAATGTCAAACTATTCCTCTGAAAAACTCAGAGAAGTCATGAGAAGTCAAGCGATTTACACTTACAGTTACTTCTAAGCCAATACCAGTACATGCATTTGCTTTATAAAAAAATTTGGATGGATATTTCGTAGCAGAACAGACAAAACTGTTCTTGTGTTTGTATCTTTCTTTTTTGTGCTCATTAATCCTCCTGTGCCCTTTTCGTAATCTCTCCCAGCCAGCCCGATTTCCTGACAGAAGAGTGGCAGCTGTTGACCTCTTCTACAGAGATAGATTTAACTCTAACTGATTTGAGAGGGTTGATATTATTCTTTTTTTTACAACTGTAGGTCATGCCAAAGCAGCTATCTGCTGATTCACCAGCTGGATCCCAGCTGCTGTAGGCTGCATTTCCAACCAAACACCACCCTCGGTCTTCCTGACAAACCCACTCCAATCTAATAAGTAATCAATACCGCTAATATGCTATCCCATCAGGCCTCATCCTGCCTACAGAATGCCTTATATTGGGTCAATGGCTGCCCAGGTGGGGGGAGATTAGAAGGCTAAGTGAGCAGGATGAAGCAGAAGACTCACCCTGGGTAAAGTTGGTTGCTTACCTCCATCTTGTTCGGGGCTGGTGGGAGGCCGATGGGAAAACCTGCTACCCAGTATTTCTTTTTACTCCTGGATATCAGAGCACAGCTGGGGCATTAGGGCACAGGCACATCTGCTCTCTAGTAAAAGTGGGAACAAAATACAGGAGAAAATAGATCCTCTTTTACCCACGAGAGGGATTTCTTTCACTTGGCTGGCATGTTTTTCAGCCACCAAAATGTTTTCTTTCATCTTCGGAAAGGTTGCGCCTGGAAAATCACACCAATATCTTGTTAAAGCGCGTCCAGAGCAGGCAATTTAAATCCATATATGATATTCAACATGTACCAGAATGCACTGCAGCCGCTTTGAGGCGCTGATGAGAGTGTCAATTACTTTCTTTATTTGCTGGCAATACCATTAGACCATTACATAATTTCTTTATTATATAATTGTTCTTGTTTCCTAATGGCATTACAGGAGAAGGAGTCGAGCTGACAGCCAAGTACCAGTCAGCTCTGATTACACCTGTAATTTAAATCAGCATAAATATCCCATCAGGATCCGAAGAAAAGGTTGACTCCAGAACACACACAGCATCATTGCACATTGCTGATAATCATGTTGCTGCAGCAGGATTTTGGTCCTGGATGAGTCACTGAATCTTAACCCACCTCTGCATTTCAGCGATACATCTTGGACTTATCACCTCACCATTCGTAATCCATATTTTATGGCTGGATGTACGAAGGATCAAGACTTTCTCCAGTTGAAACGATTTCTTCTAACTACCAAAGGATGCACTGGGAGACATGTTCAAATAGAAGGAAAAGGATTTTCCCCTTTCATTATACACGGGCTCTTGCATTAGAAATTTGTTGAGTTTCATGAGATGACTTAGAGATTCCTCTACCGTTTTATGAGAAAAAAAGTCTTAACTGGTGTAGAATACAGCAGCATTTGTGACTAAATGCGGCTGGAAGAAATCTTTGCAGAAGAGAAATATTTTAAGGCATCTATATGAGCCGAATATGATCATTTGGGAAATAGAGGAAATGAAACAACATGATTGTCTACAACACTCTGGGAGAATCGCTGTAGAAAACAGAAACCGGTAATTAGGTCTCTGTAAATTCAATTGACTTCCTCACCAATTCGAGCAAGCATTAATTTGTGAGGGCTGAACTGCACATCGCATGGGTCAGTCTATTAGAAGTGGATATTAATTTAGGTTGAATCACCGACTGTCTCCTGCAGCCGAGCTGTTGCCAGCATTTAAATGGGGCTGAATGACTCGAACAGAGGACTACTATTCCTCCAGGAGCTTCATACACATACCACCGCCAAACCAACAAACAAATAAACAGGAAGTACTCAGCATCAAAGCAGGTTGGATTGTCTCACACTACTCCTTGATTTACATATGCATGAACATGTGATATGAATACAGCATAATATGTATGTGATTAAAAACCGGGGACATCACAAGAGAATGATATGAAGTTCAGTCGTTCAGGATCAAACCACTTAACTAAAATTCTAGTTTATTAATTGAAATATACCTTTTAAGCTTCAAAGATTATTTTGATGACTTAACTTGACATAATAATGTTGGTAATTGCACCTACTTAAGATTTGGTCTAATTTAAACTCAGATTTGTTGGTTTTAAGATCTAAATATTGTGTGTTTCAATGCATAACTGTAGTTCTATTTCTTTTCTTCTTCTTCTTCTTCTTCTTCTTCTTTTATTTTTTTTAACCAAAATTTGAAAACAATTGAAAAATCCTTTTAATTATTTATATTTATTATAGTTGGAATGAGTAATTAGTTACTCATGCAAATTACCACTAATGTTTATGCTACCAAATATTAAATAAGTGGTAATTCAAAATACCTTTGCTTGTAGAGGAAAAACTAATTTCCCTAACTAGTGTATTTGTTTGCCACATCTCAAAAAGACTGATGCAAACTGTTGTTTGTTACCAAGACATACATGTATTTATTTATTGTTTGTCTGTCTGTCTGTCTGTTTGTTTTATTTAGTTTGCTTGTTTTGTGGAAGAAAATGGTAGCACATGAAAATATTTTACCAACTTTTACATTTGTTTGGAATACTTCTTAAATGGTTAGCTTAGCTTAGCTTAGCATAAAGACTGGAGCTATTGTGGCTCTATCACAAAGATAGCTTTATACAGATTTAAAAAGGTTTCTTTTAAATGAAGCTTCTTTCTTTTTTTAAATCACACTTTAGAGATGCTTGTGGGCAGATTTCTTTTTCCTCTTCTGAAAATACCCAGGCTAGTTATTAATACCCTAGCATTAGCATTAGGAACTAGCTACTAGCTAGTGTTGGCCAAACAGATGAATAACATTATTATTGTTAAGTATTAGTAGTGGTAGTAGCAACATTATTTGAACAACATAACTACCAGGAAGTTTTGATTGTACTTCATTTTCTAGCATGTATGTCAAATAGAACAGCAATAGCTTTGGCACTGTTCTTCATTTGTTTTAGGCTCAACAGATAAAATATTATTATGTCTTGGCTCATTCAGCGGTAGAGAATTAAATTTTTATCTCTAGAACACAGAAATCTAAAAAAAAAAAAAAACATTTGAAAAACTAGATAGCAATGCCTGTTTTCAAATCCTAAGTCATGTGCTCTGAGGGGCTTTAAAAGACTGAAGCCCTATGGATGTATTAAAAATCAATCTGGTGTATCCATGGATATACAGAAACGTATCACAGTATTACTTCAATACTGTGGAAAAGCAATTATTCTGACATAATGAGAATATTTTTTCCAAGTGGGTGTATGAAGTTCATACACGACAGACAACAGAGACACTATCACTGGTGGAAAATCTAAGACTCTCTCAATCTAAAATATGTGGATCATGTCTGTGTGCTCAGGTTTAACAGAGTTATGACTCCAACTCCAACAATCCCAGGCATTAAGGAGGTTTGGCAGATTATTTTCTTGATTAATCAATTAATTATTTTTAAGTTTAAAGAAATCTAGAAAATAAAATCCACAATGTTCATGTTAAAGTCCCAAAATGATTAAAAAATAAAAAATAAAAGTTATTAATTAATTAATTAAGGTAATGAAAAGGGAAATCAGCCATGAAATGTTTTTGGTGTTTTCACACGAAATTATCTCAAAAGCTGCCGATAAATTTCTTATCACTCAACTGATCCATTAATTGCCTTTCAGCTCTATTTGTATTCATAGTCTGATAGTTTAATCCATAACAAAGAATCATATTTTATAAGGTTTTCATCTATTTTATGAATAAATTAATCTGTAAAGCAACTAAAGCTGCCAGATAAATGTGTAAAATGTGCATTGTTTTCCTCTCAAATGTAGCAGAGTGGTATGGTACTCGAGTACAGTACTTGAGTATATGTATTTAGTTACTTTCCCCCATTAATAATAGCACCCTGTTGTTACCAGTTACCACAATACACCTGTCTCCTGCACACCTTCCCTCCACCTCACAGTTTGAATACCTCCGCTCTGAATAATTTACAGACCTCCCTGTGCACAGTTTACATTGGCACTGTTTTCTCTGTGAAACATCCTAAAGACAAAAGAAGATGCATAGCCAGTCATGCTCAGAAGCAAGTTTAAAAAAAAGCCTTTGTTGTGATTTAGGACAAAGTCACCCCCATATAAATTCAACCAAAGGATGTCAGCGCTTCAAAATTCACATCAGAATTGCTGTCTCATACAGCGGCATCATCAAAGTTGCACACAGTCAGTCTATCATGAAGGATAATATATCCAGTGAGTGAATATTTCTTCTAATTTCATGCATGCTGATAAATCCACATGAGCTCTGTCTGTATCTGCCCCGCAGGACCACCATGATGCTTTTCTCCGTGAGCTGTCAGGATAGTTCCCAGCAGTCAGCAGACCTTTGTGTCTATATGTGACTGGTTCTTTTGATCAGAGAGTGAAATCACACCCTTCAAGGCCCACTTGGGTGAGGAGAGAACAACAAAGGCAAGAACTGAGGCCACATGTAAGCAGTGAAGGAGAGAACATGGCTGTGCTTCAGTTGTGGTAATTGATTGTCTACTGCTGAAAATAAAAAATAAAACTGGTTCAGTAGGGTTGTTCTATTGATCTGAAGGACCTGAAAACACTGGCAGATGACAGACACAATTGATTCCCAATAAGGGTTAAAGAAGGTGAGTGGCCTCTGACTTCTGAAAGTATAGCTAAATGTGCCAATTTACAGCCCCTCATCACAGTTTGGCCATTATGGAGCCTTGAATTAAATTACGGCTGTGTTATTTACCTTCAACTCGACAGAGGATAAAGCGGTGTATAGATGATGGATGGATGGATGGATTATTTACCTTCAGGCTGTGTCCTGGTACACATCTCATTTAACTACTCTCAAATTTCAGTTCAATTTCAGTTCAGTTCAGTTTTTTTATACAGCACTAATTCACAGTGTAAGTCATCTCATACCCCTTTTCCACCGAGCTGGTTCCAGTGCTAGTTCAGAGCCAGAGCCTTACTTAGCACCAGTTCTTTGTGTTTCCACCACCTAAGCACCGGTTCCAGGTGCTAAAAACTGGTGCTTAGCAAGCACCAACTCTTCGATGGGCCAGAGCTAAGCACCGAGTACGTCAGGGGCTGAGGGCGGGGTTATCGTGACCAACGATCAACAGTGGAAAGGGACACACAAGTGGTAATTTGTGTCCTTTTTCGCCAGGACGTCCCTGGTCCGATCGCAGATGTATTGGAATAACTCCCAGGACACACTGAAGTTTTGCACAAACTGTTGCGAGCTGAAATCCGGTACAATTGTGTCCCACCAGTAGCCCGATCGCAAATGTGTCCAGGCAACAGGCGACCTCCGCCTCGCAAACAGCCTTAAGACCATCTGTAAAGATAAACATAGATATTGTCATCAACTTGTTGCGTTTGTTTAACTGCTATGTAACTGATACAAGCAAAGTCATTTTACAGTCACGCAATGGCATGGCTCCAACTTGGCTCCTTGCCAATGGAAAAGCAAACAGGTTCTTAGTAGGAACGAGATTTGAACCAACTAAGCACCAGCACTAGCACCAGCACCGAACTAGCTCCTGGTTCTTCTTGGTGGAAAAGGGGTATCAGGACACTTTGCACAGGTCAAGACCTTGCAATTTCATATTATAAAGAGAACCCCAACAAACCCAACAATTCGCTTTGAGCAAACACTTTGGCAACAGTGAAAAGAAAAAAAGAAAAACTCCCCTTTAACAGGAAGAAACTTTTGGCAGAACCAGTCTCAGGGAGGGCAGACATCTGTCTCGACCAGTTGGGGTGAGGGTAGATATGA
This sequence comes from Chromis chromis, assembly GCA_900302755.1. Classification (NCBI taxonomy): domain Eukaryota; kingdom Metazoa; phylum Chordata; class Actinopteri; family Pomacentridae; genus Chromis; species Chromis chromis. The sequence goes on from OMNN01015444.1 coordinate 26,667, forward strand.
GAGAGAAGGGGAGCGGAGGGAAACCAGAAAAACAACGCACAAGAGAACAATATTTTTCAGACACAACACTTCTAATTTCATCAGTACATAAACATATGATAATGGGAACACAGACAAGAGATGTGTAGAGAACTGTGTCATGCTAGCTCAATTCAAATCGCTGAAGTTTCTGGGCTCAAACCTATTGGTTGGCTGGGCCCTTTCTGTTTGGACTAGTTTTCTCTGAGTGTTTCCAGTAGTTCAAACCCATGCATTAAAGGTTCATTTGTGATTCTAAATTAGCTTTAGGTGTGAGTGTGCACTGGTTGTCTTTCTCTTTGTCTGTCTCTTTGGATGGATGGATGGATGGATGGATGGATGGATGGATGGATGGATGGATGGATGGATGGATGGATGGATGGATGGATGGATGGTTCTGCTGAAGGTCTCTTCCCATTGAAAGGGTAATAGGTAAATATGTCTGCTCATAGGGAATATTTGGCTTTATTTCTATGCATGTTTTGAAGGGTCTACTTTTTGAATTAGATAAATCTCAAATTAAAAATACTTTTAGGGTATTTTAGGGTTTTTAACAATAATATTTCATATACTCGGATAAATTCTCATCATAAATAACACTGTAGGGTCTTAACCTTCATATTTAATCATGTTAAATTCACAAGGCCAAACTTACTTCTCTACTGGAGAGCACTTTGGCTTAATGTCTGCAGGTTTAAATGTGCTGTATAAATAATGGCGACTTAACTTGACATGTTCCCACTCGATGCAGAGGCTCATAAAAGTGCTATTCTTTGCCCAAGGGAAGTTTTACAAGAAATAATAACTTTATTTATCTAGCACCTTATAAAAACAGAGTTTACAGACAGGCCAAAAAAGGATGGGATGGTACTCAGGAGGATCACTGAACAACAGAAGGCCAGTCGGGCCAAACCAAAAGGAAAAAAAAAAAAATCACCAAAGCAAAAGTGGAGAGATTTACAAAAAAAAATCTATATAGCAAACACCAATGGATACAAATAGAACAATAAAAGCACCAAAGATGACATCAAATTAAGGAAAAAGAACAAGTAGAATAAAAGAAAAATAGACGGTAAAACCAAATATGAACAAACAAACATACCATACAAGGTGTTTTGCCAGCAGTTTTACAGTTTAGGAGGTGTGTGTGGAGCCTGTGTGGATGTTCTCCCAATGATCCAGCAGTCAAAAGACATACATGATACGACGAATTGGTGATTCTAAATTGGCTGTAAGTGTGAGTGTGAGAATGGATGGTTGCTTGTCTCAGTTGGCCCTGTAATGAACTGTCAAGGTTGTATCTATTCTGTATCAGCTGGAATAGACTCAAACTCCCATGCAACCTTCTACAGGATACAGCAGGTAAAGCAAATGGATGGATGGATGGATAGATGGAAGATACATGTTATGCGTGACGAAGCATGAAGAGAAATCAAGGTTATCAGAATCCGTTCTATTTTAATTAGCAGCATGATTGACAGCGAAACTACAGCAATTTAATGTCAGATCATATTCCCAAAAACAACATCCTGTCAGGTTATCACACCGTCCCTGCAAAAGAAACCAACCAGCTGGCATATTGTTAGTGTTTTCTGCCACCCTGGCATCAAGTGACCTTTACTCTTCCAGAAAAAAATCTTTCTCGACTGTGGTGTCATTTAAATGTCACCTGTCTCAGTGTGATCTGTGTTTCGTGGTAAAAAAGGAATGTACACCTCAGACCACCTGTCGCACTGTCGTCATCGGCCACAACGTGACGCACCAGAGGACGACAAATATTTGCAGCTGAGCGACGTCACTTGGCTTAAAGTTCATGCTATTAAACCAAGGTTCTGGTTGATTAATGTACTGAGCTAGAAATAAAATTGGTGCAAAACCACAGCAAAGCAAACAAGAGCATCAATAAATTAAAGAATCCAGCATGGCTCTCAGCTCAGCAGCCCTTTCAAAAAAAAAAAAAAAAGAGTGAAATCCAGACTGGCAACGTTTTCTCAGGGCTCTTAAATCTTTCACATCCCACCATCTCATCTAATCCACCACTTGAATTTGAAAATGATGAAGGAGAAGCAGCCTTATCTCACTGAACCGTCTAAACCCACTGCCATTTCCACAGAGTTTTTGCAACAGTTTCGTATAAGATTTTCTACCTGCTACCACTTTACATTTTTGGCTGCTAGTAAAACACAACAGTGCATTAGTGTTGGCTTCAGTAGAGCTTTAGATGTAGTGATCACAATGCACTTTATCATAATCAGGCAGCTCGCCGGTTTCCCCACTAGCTATTTGACAGAGCCAAGACGCTGTTCTGGAGAGCCAACTGAGAGTCTTTTGTAAACAGAAGAAAATACAGTTTCAGAGTCGATACACAAGTGGTATTCGACTGAACGCTGCTGAGCTCTAATGGCCGAGATAAACGCACAGTTAAACGTTTCTCAGTTCTATAAGAATAACAAGCACCATGACGTCTGAGGGGTGACTCACAAAGGCCCTCTGAAAGTGGTATTAAATTCTTGCAGTACAACTTTTCACTTCCATGCAGTATAATTATGATCTGTGTAATTCCAGAGCACCTTCTAATACAAATGTCAAGAGAAAAGGCTGAAACATGTTCAGTCTCCTCAATTATGATGATTCAAAAGCTATTTCCTACTTTGAATGAACTTTTCCAATATGTATAATAAAAATATACAATATATAAATCTTGAAAAAAAACAGGCAGCACATTCTTATCACGACACTGGTAGAAATATCATTATTATTATTATTTTCTTTGTACACTTTACTTAATTTCACAGAAATTCATGGAATAAAATTAAGGTTTGCATTATTAAAGAATAAGGCTAGTGTTATTTTTGCTTGTTTTGTTTGCATTGTCAATTCAAAATAAATAAATAATTACTTAAATAAACAAACTAATTAATGAATTAATTAATGAATTAATTAATTAATGAAAATATGAACACCAGCATGACATGTAAATGTTTACCAACGTCTCTCACATATATAATGTTATTTTTTATTTTTTTGTACACTTCATTTAATTTCACAGAAATTCATAACATTATTTTTGCTTGTTTTGTTTACATTAATTATAAATAAATAAATAAAATCACAAACACCAGCATGACATGTACATCTTTACCAACTTGTCACAAGTATATAATGTTATTTTATTAAATGCACAAATACTTCCTAAAACATCCGGGTGCTGTAGCTCTTTCCGAAAGTTACTCACAGTACATTTGTCAGGGACTATATTTAGTTGCAGATTAATACATAATTTGTGCACAACTGAGTATTAACTGCAGGAGGACAGTGTACGATGGATTGACACCAAATAGTCTTATATTAAATATCACATTTCAATGTTTTTTAACACTTTTTGGACAAGAGTGGAGCTCTATGGCATAGAGAAATACAATATATCACACTTTGCATCCACATACTTATTATAGAAGGATCAGTTAATTGGCTGGTTTAGTCTTCTAATTGGATTTTTTTTAAATAGAGAATATCACCAGCTTTATCCTTTAACTATTAAATTCTTGACACACCAGTAAATGAATGCCTGTTTAATTTATAAAGACCTTAAACAGTGTAAAGAAAAAAAGCTATCCCTGCATCATCAGAGAGTCCCCTGGGCTAAATCACTCATCCCACTTCACTACTAATCATGCCAATCGTGTTGTGAATCCCACATATCTGGCACTTCTTAAATCATTTAAGATTACATTCAGTCATTCATTCCTCACTTTATTGTGAAGTTGTATATAAGACAGTTTATTTAAATGCTTTTATTTGTCAGTATTGTGATCTGACGTAGTATTGTTATCCAAGGTGAAGACAAATTTCCACTTTCCTACTTCAAAGGTGCACAGCAAGGACGACTACTTTTGAGACTCCCTGTGAATCTGCGGATGATAGTGAGAGAAAATTGTGTCTATTCTTAGCCTCTTTGAACGCTTAGTAGATGGAAATATCACATGAATTGCACGGGGGAAACTCTTGTCAGTTCTCTTCCAGGGCACAATATAATTTACAGGTATTCAACGTGTCACTCACCATGTCACGGCTCTCAACCGGGGAATTTGAAGAGTTATTTTCCTAGAGGAGGGAGAGATTATTGAGTGTTGATATAGAAACTGAAACCAGGGAGATGCCACAGTCCTTGAAGGACTGTGGGAGCAGTTAAATGTAACATGCTATCCAAATATATTTCCAAAAAGGAAAAAAAAAACTACTTGGTGTGATGCTTTTCTAAACATCAAAATAACTCCACTGACGCCTGCCAGAACATGCAGTCTAAGCTTCGCCTCAAGGATGGAGCTCCAGTGGCAGAACATTCTGATTTGGATTTCCTGTCAAACGGAAACGCTACGCTGATGGATCTATATGTTTGCATTTTTGCTGTCTTTGAGAACATCTTAAAGCACAGATGATGAGGTTTTCCAAGTTCATTTGTATCCTTGGTAACTAGATATAAGCCGTGTCGTGTATGTTAATTGTCAGAACAAAAGAGGAACCTTGTGTGCCCTTGCAGCATCTGCGTGTATGACATATTTGAAAATTAAAAAGCCGTCTGAGGCGAGGGAAGCCTGTTCGACCTAGTTGTCTAATCAAGCTGTAACCTGTAAACAAGTCCTGCAGAAGAGGCGGACATCTGCCAGAGCAGAGCCGGGCAGATGTTGGATGTTTGGCGGTTTCTAACTTGGTATTTCAAGCTCTCCACTCTCTGCTGAACATTGGTGCTGCTGTGATCACACTTATAGTATAACACCACATCCTTCCAGCAGCTCATGCTTCAGCTCTGGTTGCTGCTAAAAACAGTTCCCCTCTTTGAAATCCTGACTTTGATGGATATCTCCAGCCCGTCTGTCAGGATGCAGCTCCTCGGAGAGAACTGCTGTTGAAATTAAAGGGAAAAAAATCACACATGGAGCACCTGTATTGTGTCCCTTTTGGCTGATATTGATTTAGCGTGGGTTACATAATATCTGTAGGGGGCTTCCATCAACTCCTCCGGTGTTTATTCTCCTGCTACAAATAGAGGATTGTCAGACAGCCAGTGTGCAGATGAGCAATGCAGCACAGCTCAAAGCAAGTTAGATGAAATCACCTGTGAAATGCTGTGTACAGAATGCTTCTGTTTTTTTTGGTTCTTGCTTTGTATCTGATATGACAGATACAGACATTTATTCATTTTTTATCTGAACACCACAGCTGTCTCTGAAGTTGTATCAGCTTCTAAGAGTGCAGTTGTAAATGTGTTGCCTTGAGACTCATATCCTCTTAATGTTTCCTCATTTTTATCTATTACAGTTTGCTCTAACAGGCAATGTGAGTGCCTTTTTGTTCTGTTTCTTGGCTAATGAGAATTCTAGACGATGTTACAGGGAATTAACGGGAAAGAAATTGATAAGATGTTCTTAATTTGTGAAGCCCTGCAGGTTTCTTCTGTATTTTATGCACCGATCAGCCACAACATTATGACCACTGACAGGTGAAGTGAATAACATTGATCATATTGGTACTATGTGGTGTTCTGCTGGAAAAACCTTGGATTTTGCCATCTGTGTTGATGAGACTTAGACACACAAATAAACATTGTCCCAGAACAAGCACACTCTCTCATGCAAATGGAAATCCCAAACGTCACTGGCCTACCCCCGCAGGAAAATGCTCCCCACCACATGGCAAAAACATGAAACAATCAGGAACATCTTGAGGAACATGACAATGGCCCAAGATGTTGAAACTTCCTAGACCCCATTCTGATCAAGCATCAACAGGATGCAGTGGAACAAGTTTGATTGACAGAGGCCCCACTGCACAAGCCAGAGTGCCCAAAGGATCCACTGCCAACGTCCTGGTGCCAGACCCCATAGGACAACCTGAGAGGTCCTCTTGACCATGTCGAATGGTTCAGAGCATTTTTGACTACATAAGGGGACCAACACAAGGCAAGTGGTCATAATGTTATGCCTGATCGGTGTATATTTAAATGTGTTTATTTAGAAATATGAGGAAGTCTGTTCGAAAGAAAAACACCCACTGCAACAAATGTGCCTTTTCTCACAGCTTTGAATTGTTTGCTCAAGTCAAGAATGTCTGGTTTAGCCATAAATGACGACTCTCTCGAGGCCGTGTGATTTGAGTAGTTTCACTGATCACAGCAGTTCTCCCATGAAAACTGCAGAGCAAACTCCATCCTCACACGATCCGGATTGTGTTTATGTCATATCATCTTCGAAAATCTAGACCTCATTTGCCGCGAATTCAAATATTGTCCTTGTGGTATTTTCACCACATTTATTGTTGGGCTGTGTTTATTTTAGGCCGCAAATAATCAGTTTGCATCTGCGGAAACATTCTGTCCCCAGCAGAAATGTGCAACTCAAACAAAAACAGGGAAAGTGGCCGTTCTCGATCGCATAATAATAATAACATACTTCTTCTCCATAAAAACCAAACCCACTTTTCGAAAGCTGAATTAGGAGGACTTTTGGCAGCAGAACGTGACTGCAGTCGGTGCCAGACGGATCATTTGAATCTATGTTAACCACCCCTCATAACATCAGAGGGTACATTTTTGTATGCATGATTTTATGTATCTTCCAGAACACTGCTGCTACACATGTTAATCTATATGTAAATATATACAAATTTTTCTTTGATCCGATTCATTGAAAAATAAATAAATACCCTGCAATGTACTTTCAAAAATGAGAGCTCCACAAAGATGAGGTGACAGCTTAGATACTCTAGACTTTGCAATTAAGCATAGTTTGACATTTTTGAAAGG
>OMNN01015448.1:9503-22136 GCA_900302755.1 Chromis chromis
GGGATATACTTAAACAAATTATACATAAAACAGACATTCTGTATTGACATTTGTATTTTGTATGATATTTATGTGTGTATTTTAATTTTAAAAACAATATTTATTTATTTTTTAAACTGACCAGTTACTTGAAAAGTGCAGTTTTACATTTATTTTACCTTAAAATCTATCAAATTAGAATCAGGAGTTCTAGATAGGCTGCCAAAGATTAGAACCTGCTTATGGAGTGTCAGTTGGAACCTATTTAAACCTTTGAAATCATAGTGATGATGATGATGTTGGTGTCATCATGCCAAACAAAAGGCTCCCTAAGGCCTTCAGGAAAAAGGTTGTAGATGCCCATAAGTCTTGAAAAGGATTGTAAAAGACCTCTAAATGATTTGTAATAAATCATGTCTGTGAGGAAAACCATCTACAAGTGACTGCCAGGACTGGGCACGTCAGTAAATTCAACCCAAGAACAGACTGTTTGATGCAAAAAAGAACTCTCCAAGAACCCCAAAAATTCCATCCCAAGGTCTGCAGGTACGTCTTTTAACTGATGTCAAATTGCATGTGAGACAGCATACATTCAACCTGCATCAGAGGCATGATAGGTTAAACAAGTGTTGAACTGCACAGGAAATATCAAAGACCACAAACAGTTCCTGACATGGTTTGACTGGAGTACATGTTAGATTAAAGTTATGGCACGTTTGTTGATTATGATGCTGATTTTAGCTGTAACTTATGGCAGCAGTGGTCTAGCTGCTGTCAGGTGTTATCATATCAAAAAGTAAATTGCTGTTTCCTTCTGACTCCCTCATGACTCTGCAAACTCTGATAAATGGATTTCAAACATTTTTTTTATTTTTATTTTTTTTTGTAAATCTAAATGATACATTAACAGAAATTCTCATAAATCTGAAATGCACTTCACATCAAGCGCTGGGTTATTTAGACAGCCCTACACACTGGGAACGCATACATAGAATGTGTAAAGCTTTAAGACAGATGACAAGAGGATGGTAAACACTGCAGTTAAAATGCAATATCCAAGATGAAATGAATCTCTGACATGAACTTAAATTACAGTTTACCCAAACAAGATCTATTTGAAGAAATTACATATCCAAACGCTGACAGCCTGGTGTAGCTATTTCCATGATAAATGAATTATTCTACGCATTCCCAATGCATCAAGCCTAACTTTATATCAGTGTTAATGTTTAAGCTCAGAACTATAGATTAGAGTTTCAAAGAGGAATTACATCGTTAGCATCTTACATCGCAGTAAGAATGACTTCAATTCAGTTAATTGTAAAGAAAAAACACAATAAATCTCTCAGTGGTGAGTGAACTTAACTGTCTACTGTCATAGCAAATTAAAGAACAGAGTAACTCTTGATAATGCACTGCACTGATCTGATGTATCTAACAGTAACTCAGTGCAGGAAAAAATATAAGCTTCCACACTATTTTACAATTTCTGACTGGTTTACTGAAGAAAAAAGTAGCATTTCACACATTGTGTTATGCCGAGAAACGGAGTGAAATGGAACGAGACAGTGGCAACACTATAGACACAGTGTTTAACATCGTCACCCGTGGCAGCTCAATTACCTGAGTGTAATTGCAATAACTCCAATACCTCTGCAGTCATGCTTGACAGTTTCCAGACCAGGTCCTGTAATTGCAGGTTGATATATGCAACTGGAAATCAAAAGGGGGCTAGCACGTTAGCGAGAAAACAGCTAGGCTATGACTTCCACGGCGGAGCGGTGAATCGCTAATGCAATAAAAGGCCGGAGTTATTAGCAGAGTTGTGAATGGCAAATTGGTGTGAATGCCAAATCGTCAGGGTTAGTAATGAATGAGATAGAAAGTTAAAAAGGAAACTGGGGAGGAAGGCATAATGAGACAATGGACGGTGTTCAGCTGTGCAAGAGCAGGCTGGGTCTCCTTGTAATGGCGCTTAAATACTGTTCGCAATTACAACACAGATCTACTTTACTCTTTGAAAACTTCCTCCAGTCAATAGCAAAGGTCTGCTTTAGTCCGGGGATCACAGTCATTTATCACGAAAGGCCCGAAAGTCGGAGTTTTCATTTCAACTCAGGTGCAGCGACGAGCGAACAAAAATGTTTCAGCATCTTGACCTTTAAGGTTTTGTGATGCTTTAAATGAAGTGCTTGAGAATCATCTACAGCTGCTCAAAGTCTCTGATGTCGGCATCAAGGTGAGACTCTGCCAGACAATTTGTGAAACTTTTCAAAACAGACAACAGGAGGATTTGCAGCCCACCTCTAAGGCCCTCTTTTTTCATTCCTCACACACTGGCCCATGATTTTCATGCATGCAGTTAGGAGCAACACCGAGTTTTATTCAAGGAGAGAGTGACAGTGTGTGTCCTTTTCCTTTATTCACAGTTACATGTTTGCGTGATCATGCCTTTGTCAAAATGTTGTTGTCCATAATCCTTTCATTGTCATTAAATATGATGTGGGAGTATTAGATCAAGTCATAGACCCGCTACTTTCAATTACTTTAATAATTCTTAAGAGGGCATAGTCTTGAATAAAGATGTCTTTAATTAACACATATACACTGATGTGCAAAACACTACGGCTACTCGCACATGAAGGAATTAATCAATATGTCATAAGAACAGTGCACATCCAGGTCTGGTTTATATTAGACGTTAGAGGAACAGTTAGTTTTCATAGCCACTACGCTAAATGCAGGATAAATGAGCAGCTAGATCTCCAGAGTAGGGGTGGGGCGATTCGTCGACGTAATCGATTACGAAAATACGTTGACACGTAAAACGTGCGTCGATGCGTCGCGGTCTCGTTGTAACGGGAGTATATGCGGGAGTATATTCTGTCTGTAGCACGTTTTTTCAAACATGAACGTTACTGGGGGTGACCCAAACGTAGCTGGCGCTATCCGGCAGCTGCGTTTGGGTCACTGGTAACTCTAACACGCTACAGGCAGAGTAACTTCCGGTCTAAAAGACGAACGGCGCCGTCGTCCAATCAGCGATGTCTCCTTACTTTTCTCTTAGACTTGCATGGCTTAATCTTTAAGACAAGCATATGCTACTGGCAGGATCAACCAGGTAGCCCAGAACCATAGGGAGGGAAGGGAGGCAGGGAGGGAGGTTGAATTGAGCAAGCTCTTGCTGTAACTTTATTTTGGAGAGATTCATGTTGCTAAACCAGATCACCAGTGAAGACTGGGCTGGTTCTGGTTCTGGTTGCATATTTTTGGTGCAGACATTTAATCTGGTTACTTTTGTAACAAAGGTTTTGTTTTTCAAGAGATGTGTTTGAATAAATTCTTGAAATATTAAGAAGACATGCTTTTGCTTTTTATTTTGGATAAATTCATTATCATTAATCGAGTAATTAAAAAAAATAATTGTTAGAATAATTGATAAATTAATCATTAGATTAATCGACTAATCGAAAAAAATAATCGTTAGATTAATCGATAAAAAAATAATCGTTAGGTGCAGCCCTAACCAGCAGTAGTCGACGGAGGGACAAACCATGGACTGTTCTGGAACAAGTCTGATCTACATCCACCTTACAAGACTAGAAAGATCTGCGGCTGTCATCTGGGTGTCTAATACCACAGGACACCTCCACACTTCTTGTATAGAGTTCATGCATCAGCGAGTTGAAGCCGTTTGGGGGGGCACACGAAGCACCAACAGCATATTACGTGGGGGTGGTCACCATGTTTTGCTGCATGAGTATACATACCGCATACATAGTCAGTGACATACAGAGAACCATTTCACATTAATCCAACATCACAGTACTGGTCTCTAATCCCTGGTTCTCGAAGGAAATAATGAAACTGTCTCATGGTCTGCTGTGTTCACTGCGTTTAATGGTATTTGGGAGCAAAAGGGTACATGCATAAACATTAAGAGCTGTAGGTGGGGGCTGGGAGGTCAACAGTAGCACAACAGCATAATTTTGCCACTTGGGCACCAAACAGGTTCATCGTGACATGTTAGCACCTCTCATAAAAATTTATGCCCCTGCTTTTTGCGCTTCCCAGATATTACAGCACCCTCTAAATACAAAAAAAGTATAGCATCGTTTTTTGTTTCACCAAGTCATAAGCTTTTCCCCATGAAAGCTGTATTTGACTTATCTGAGATATATCTTAGTCTTATAGTGTTTTCTTGGTTTTAGCCGCAATTGGATTGTGTAGACTGCACCGTCTTATAATATCAACACAACCATTAGGTCTTGGTTGCTACCCAGTCTGTAGTTATTGTCTTAGATCATTTGCAGTAACAGCTGTCTTTATAATTTAGTTTTTCATTGCTTTGGCACTTTTGGGCCACTCGTGGTCAAGTTTGCTTTGGGACCAACATTTGTGCGAAAAAATATAGAACAAACACTGTTTTTGATTGATTGACGGCTGCGGAATCATGTGCGACCAGCCTGTATAAGAATCAGTAAAAGTTCCATCAAAAAGACCACACTTAGCGCTACCGCTCCACTTTAATGTGGTCATGAGGAAACCCGAGACCGTGTGCGGTTGAGCCCGGCGAGCTAAAGGGCTTTGTGTGATTCCAGCATTCCTCCATATGTCTCGAGATGGTCCAAAACCACAGGCCCTGACACAAGTGCTGGTTCCAGACTGAGCTGCCAAAATCCACTGTGAGGAATATTCCTGTTCTTGATCCAAGAGCGCTCCATTAGGATTTATAGCAGGGGAACATAAAGTACTCAGAGAGAATCTCTGTCCAGAAAAGGCCCAAACAGACTGACTTATGACAGCAGTAGTCCACCAAGGAAAGCATGGACCTGACCAAACATTTAGAAACTTTGGTTAGCGACGATGTGTTTACCCAAACAGTTCGACCCAAAAACTAAGTTATGGAAATGTCAAACATTCTTCAAGTCAGTCAGTGGATCAAATCATGTGGACTCCGTTGGAAAACAATCCTTATGATATAATCTAGCCATTTTATGCACATTTGGATAAGGCGGCTGCGAGCCTACCACAACACAGACAGCAAGCACACCACACTTAGATAAAAACACCACAGTAGCTCCGTCCAGAAAATGACTGAACGACAACACGAACCTTGCAAAAATCATCACAGCTGTGACCTAATTGTAACAACCATAATTGTAGCCAACCGCAATACAAAAAAGCACGAGTACCATGAAGGATCACTGACACCATAATCACATAAGAGCGACAGGGATACAATTGCAGCTCGGCCTCATAGTGACAGTATCTTAAATTCCTACTTACTCAGGCCCCCCCACAGCAATTACACTTCCTTAAACAGACTGTTAGGAGAGGGAGGGAGGAGGGACGACGACGAAATGTGGCGGCATGCTAGGAATAACTGTTGGCCAAGGAGCTAATAGGCATGGAATGATGACAGATATCATGGAGTGGACGCCTCGCAATGACTGGGAAGGAATTAATAAGCAGGAATGGGTTAATAGTGCATTAAGAGCCAGCAGGAGAATGGCAGGAGAGAGGAGGGAGAAGCTTCTGAAGTCAGCTGTGAGTAATCAGCCCATGGCGAGCCTTCGACGATTACCATAACAGAGCAATTGGACGTGAAAAATGGATAATAGTATGGACATAGAAATGTGGGACTTTGTGTGTGTGTGTGTGTGTGTGTAGTGATGGCTGTGGGGGGAGGAGTAAAATGCACAAACCATACTGCCTCTCCAATTGTGAAAAGCAGAAGGTGGTGGTAATTTTTCAAACAAAAACACTCATGTAACTGTACTGTTTGCTAATTTTAGTCTTTTTACCAGAATCATTACTGAGCTGAAACTGTAATCTTCATCAGCACATGTACTGTAATCAGGCTGAATGATGTGATCTTAAATCTATACCATGAGAAAATACCACATTTACTGCTGTAGCATCAGGGGGAAAAACATCTGCATGACTGAACAGATTTGTTGCCTCCTGTTGAGTCAGTTAACAACTGCTGTAAGTTACTTTGTTTATGCACGGTGGTGAGTGGGCGTTGGGGCAATGAATTTAGAAACTACAGGGTCCTCTGTATAAAAAAGTGCAAGATGGGTGGAAAAAAGGTTTGCCAGTGTTCTTGTAGGTGAAAGGTAAATGGGCATGTGGCCATGACATTTACATAGCTCAATCAAGCTCCCAAGAGCACCATTTTTTCCCCATCTTGGTCACACCATGAACTTTATTTCTCAGTACTTAAGCTGTGGCTAGCATTTTAGAAAATAGGCTTCAAAGGTCATCCATACCTTACCCTCCATTTCATTACTTTAAGAAAGTTTTGACCAAAAACCAATTCATTTTTTCCAGTTTTTAAATATTTTAGTCATTTAAGTATTTTGTTGCTTTCTGCAAACTTGAATGAAGACATGACCTGAGTGTAACCTGAGGGTAGCTCTGGTGACACCTATAACCACTACCTTGATCCAATATGCCATCACAGGCATATTAGATGACTGAGCAAATTCAGGCCCAAGTATATGACCTTTTCACTTTTGACGGCATGACCCTTGTCTAGCACAATTAGAACCTTCTCCTACCTTAAAATGGCTTACATGTAACTCTACACTGTTGCTTCCTTTAGAATATACAGATCAATGAAGTCCCTTTGTCTCTCTCCACTTACCACTGCCGCTGGAGCACACCAGCTCACTTGCAACTCTGCTCAAACACTGTAAGACTACTTTACACTACACAATGGCAAGTTGTGACATTAGAGTAACTCAACTCAAACCGAAAAATGATTCTGAATAAGAACAATGATACAGAAACCTCCACATTGCAAGTAGACAGGATTGGTTTCTTAATTCTGTTTTGTATGAAACCCTGGAAACCTGAATCCATATTTTGAGACTGTCATCGGCACCCAGCAGTTACAGGATGGAAATGTGAATATGGAAATGTTAACAAGGTTAAAAAATAAATAAATAAATTGAAGTTCACCAGAGGGGGTCTTTAAAATTTTGTTGCTAAATCTCTTCATTTTGAGGGCTTGGCTATAAGCATCCCGTTTACTCAAGGGACAAGAATTAGCACTATTTACCAACAGGAACATTACCTAATTATGGCAAGAGTACCTGGCTGCAGACCTCCACTGTGAGGCTGCTTCCGCCGCAGACCTCCACTGTGAGGACACCTCCACTGTGGGGACAGGAAGTAACAGATAAAAAGAAGGAAAAGGACAGTCCTGTAGGTGGCGGTATCACGCCTGAAGTTGGTTTACTAACCGCTAGTTAAATTAAATTAGAAGAAGAAGCTGTTTAACGCGAGTGACTTGACGCTTAACGTTTTGCTTTGACGCTTAACGTTTTACTTTGACACTCAGTTGTCTCTGACAGCCGAGTGTCAAAGTGTCACTGTCAGCAGAGATGCGTCGAAGCAAATCCATCTCTGGTAGGGGGGGCGGTTCTACGCTGGGGCAAGCGGGGGCAATGCCCCCGTAAGTCAAACTTTTAGAAGTTGAGAAAGAAAATAATAGACTACCCATAAACTGAACATAGACAAGATTTACTAAAGAAGCTGAAAAATCCGCTGGAAAAGGCACAAATGACATGATAAGATTTATCTATGTTTTAGATATATTGCTCTCCCTCCGTACAAGCTCATATAGATGGTTGAATATCTACCTTTAACCTATACATTTTGTCAGTACTGGTGGTCTAGTGGTAGAATTTTTGCCTTCCACGTGGGAGGCGCGGGTTCAATTCCTGACTTATATTACTCACTGTTTTTATTGTTACAGTGGTGGCAAAACGGTGAAGTCTCTGGGCTGAAGGTCAGATGATCAAAACCCAATGTTCCCCCACCCTCCCCCTCCCAGTGTCATTAGCAGCACTGATCTGTTTTTACTTATTTCTTTATTTTCGAATAAATACAACGTAATTAATGCACTAATGCATTAATTATTAACTAATTAATCGCATTAGCGCGAAAATCAATTTCACCGGAAATGCACCCGCGATTTTATTTTGTAATACATCGCGTGCATTTCCTGTCCTCACAGTGGAGGTCTGCAGCAGAACCGACCTCCCGAGGTCGGAATCGAACCCGAAACAGCCGCCACGCCCCAGCACCTGGGTGACGCGACACAACCGCTAGGCCATCGGGGCGCCCCGTATCTGTCCTTTTTTAAATGTCTGGGTATGCGTGAGATGCCATCTCTGTTTTTTTACTGCACAACAAATCTAGCTACGAATACAATAAAGTTAACCTGAACTTGAATTTGAGTTAAAATTAATCTAATACTGAAGATTTATTGACCTTGTTTGCTAATCTATCACTATAAAAAAAACTGTAATATATCAGTGAAAATCTGGCAGAAATGGTGCTCAAAAAATTATTAATCAAAATTAGAAAACGGTAGAATACTGCTGTTTGAAGATTGTAAAAATGGTGAAAGTAACATAAAACAGGCATTCTGTGTTGGTTTTAAGTATTTATTCTAAACAAAAAATAAACTACATTTTTTATTTAATATGATCCCTGCAGAGTCTCAATTACTGGCTGTTCTGCTTCAAAATATAAATTCACACAGTTTCATCCATTTATTTACCGTCTTGATGCGGTTTGAAGCATAAACAGGAGGTGGATCTACATTCCTGAGGACTTTCACTTCAAAGGCCTGAGCCGGCACGAACCAAATCTCCAAAATAACACCAGCAGCATCAGATAGTCACCTTCCGCAGAAACACTTTCAAACTACAAAGCATCATAAAACCGATGCAAATCACTCCCAAAGCCTCCATGAAAGGGGAAAATCAAGTCGAATACTTAATGTGCTTTGTGTTTCTGAAGTGTAATTTGAAATAAAGCCTGGGAATAGTGAAGCAGAGACATCCATGAGCTGCCTTTGTTTCTTTTTACCCACAGATAAACCTGGTCATACGTTGTGGGGGGGAGGAACATGGAAATGCTGACATGCTTGAGGTTGTAAATGTGTCTGGCAGTAGCTGTTTTGCATTATACACTCACGTATGAGGGACGATCCCGTTTTCGCTCTAACCTGCCTCAGATATGTCGTTCTGATGTTAGCCTTAACAATATTTTGTGTTATGAATAAAAACATAAAAGATTGTTTTGAGAACAAATTTCCACTTGTGGAAAAAGTAAGTGGCTTCCGTAAAAAACGCCAGACAAGTCGATCTCGTCCCTCCGACTCAGGCATGTTCAGGTTTTAGCATCTTTCTCTTCACCTGCACATGTTGCTGAGACAAAGTGCCACAAATGAGGCCTTGTGTGAGAAAAAACTCAGCTTTTTGACGATTTTTACAAGTGAAGATGCAGCAAAATGAGCTCATAAGACACAAAAACACAGCTGCAGCAGTAAAACAAGATGTGATAGAAAAGATAACGACGACACGTTTACTTTATATCATGAATATAATCAATCAGAACTACTTTAACTCTCTAAGACCTGAGCCCCAAAATGTCCGCCTGGTCTTTTTTTTCTTATTTTGATTACAAAAAGATCAGAAAATGTCCTGTGAGCGCTTGTGCCCATTTTTTTCAGAAGAAATCTTCAATATCTGGCAGTTATTTACGATTTACTGCCCATTAGAAGAGTTACGGTAATTTTACGGTAATTTCATTCAGCGGATTCCTGGGGGGGCATGGATGAAATTACCGTAATGACACCATATTGGCTGTAAAGCGCAACGATTTACTGCCTATTATAAGAGTTACGGTAATTTTACGGTAATTTCATTCAGCGGATTCCTGGGAGGGCACGAATTAAATTACCGTAATGACACCATATTGGCTGTAAAGCGCAACGATTTACTGCCTATTATAAGAGTTACGGTTATTTTACGGTAATTTCATCCAGCGGATTCCTGGGGGGTCATGAATGAAATTACCGTAATGACACCATATTGGCTGTAAAGCACCTCAGCTTTCAGAGACCGTTTGATTTTTTCCAATAGCACAAACGGTGACATTTACGGTATTCCAAAGTGCGCTAGCCCAAACGTGTCGCCGATGACGCACAAGGACTTAAAGGGTTAAATGATCTCAGCTTAAGGAAAAGTTCGATATTGTCTGTTTACTACGACAATACCATAATTTTAGTGTTTATTTTCGATACACAGACCAACTTTATCCAGAAGAAACTAAACCAGGGGTGTCCAATCGTCGAACCCCTCCACTGACTCTGTTTTGGCAGCTTTCCAGGAAGCATCGGGGACCAGAGCGTGTCTCGGTTGACGTCTGGAACATCCCCGAGTAATGTTTAAACTGGGTTTCCAGGTTAAACATCACTTTCTTGTTAGTGTGTATAAACCAGGGCGCTACACGCTAACCTAGAGTGCGCAGACGTTCAGAAAGCTGTCATGAATTGCCAGTCAAGTAACAAACCCAGACGATGAGAGCGTGTTGAAACTCAGCATTCCAGGTCGTCTGTGACATCAAAGACAAAGTCTCTCTGCTTCTGAGGAATAGAACACTAATCGTATCTACGTCTGCTCGTCTGATTTGGACAGCTCTGCTAAAGTTAAATATTTATAAACCTACACTAGACGATATGGGAGAAACCAGTATCATCTGATTCACCCAAGAGCCCCATAGCAGCAATGCAATGAACTATTATTGTGCTGTTATGCAATAAGAAATGATTAACCCTTTAAGTCCTAGTGCGTCATCAGTGACACACTTGGGCTAGCACACTTTGGAATACCGTAATTATGTCACGGTTTGCGCTATCGGAAAAAATCCAACTGATTCCTGGGGGGGTAGGAATGAAATTACCGTAATGACACTATATTACACTATGTTATCACAGTAATGACGGTTTAGAATGATGTTGCGCTTTACAACCAATATAGTGTCATTACGGTAATTTAATTCGGATACGAACGTCGTTGCGCTTTATGGCCAATATAGTGTCATTACGGTAATTTTATTCGGATACAGTAATTTCATTCGGATACGAACGTCGTTGCGCCTTCCAGCCAATATAGTGTCATTATGGTAATTTCATTCGGATACAGTAATTTATTCGGATAGGAATGTTGTTGCGCTTTATGGCCAATATAGTGTCATTACGGTAATTTAATTCGGATACGAACGTCGTTGTGCTTTAAGGCCAATATAGTGTCATTACGGTAATTTAATTCGGATACGAACGTCGATGCGCTTTACGGCCAATATAGTGTAATTACGGTAAATTCATTCGTGCCCCCCCAGGAATCCGCTGGATGAAATTACCGTAAAATTACAGTTACTCTTATAATAGGCAGTAAATCGTAAATAACTGCCAGATATTGAAAGTTTCTTCTGAAAAAATGTGAACAAGCACTCACAGGACATTTTCTGACCCTTTTGTCGTCAAAATGAGAAAAAAAGACCAGGTGGACATTTTGAGGCTCTGGTCTTAAAGGGTTAAAGACAAACCAAAACTTTAACTACTACATTTGTTAGCAGACGACTGTGTAATGTACAAGAGGCTGTTCATGGTGCCCCTCTGCAGCTCTGTGCAGCTTCTTGGCGTCTTTTAGCTCATTGTTTTGATTCTATGCCTCATTTACTGCATTGTTCAGCCTCATTAACCTCAATCCGGCAGCAGGAGACGGACATGGCTGAAATTATTCATACCCATACCAAATTTTGTTTTGTGGTGTCTTTTTTATCAGGCCTGTAGTGCTCCTCTGTCTGGCCATGACATAAACAATCAACAAAACATGGTACAACACTGTTTTAGAGCAGTGGTTCTCAACCGGTCCAGCCTCAGGATCCACTATGTCTCTATCAATAACGGTCACGACCCAAATTTTTAAAGTTTGCTGTTCCTGTTAACAAATTAAGGTTTATCTGGGTGTAGTCTCAACGCATTTTGATACAACTTGGGAACATTTTGGCTTATTTTTTGCTAATTTTGGTATATTTGGATACTTTTGTCAAGTTTTGGGCATAGTTTGTCCCATTCTGACAGATTCTGAGCACATTTTGGTTTATTTTTGACACGTTTTAGCATAAATGTCTCCAATAAGCTGGCAGAGCCACATCTAGAGGTTAATAGTGGGCAACTACTGGTGTCACCACCACTAAATATGCTGCTATTGAAAGCAAACTGTGTCATAAGAAACACGTCCTTTAAAATAAAAGACTTTATACCACTATTTTTTTTGGGGGGGACATGCTTCTGCGACCCTCTAAAAATGGCTTCGTGACCCACTTTTGGGTCCCGACCCACCAGTTGAGAACCACTGCTTTAGAGGTATTAATGATAAATTTGAACTATTTCTATGTTGTTGTTTTCCATTTATTACGCTTTTACTAAAAAGGCTACGAGAAAGTTTTACGATAATGCAGTATTCTGGTTATTGCTACCAAAAGCAGGGGTGCCCAATCCTGGTCCTCGAGGGCCACTATATCCTGCATGTTTTAGATGTCTCCCTCTTCCAACATACCTGATTCAAATGATTAGCTCATCATCAAGCTCTGCAGAAGCCTGATAACGATCCTGATCATTTGAATCAGGTGTGTTGGAAGAGGGACACATCTAAAACATACACGATAGTGGCCCTAGTGGACCAGGAGTGCCCACCCCTGTTCTAGAGCGTTCTAATACATTATAAACTGAGAACAGCTAGTGCAGTAGGTCTGTACTCGTGGCTAAAACCAAAGAGCGTAGTG